>PVJH01018509.1:25738-45122 GCA_004026705.1 Nesogale talazaci | reverse complement strand
CCGGAGTCTCCAGGGCAGGCCCATTGCCTAGAAAGTCTCCGAGAACAGAGGGTTCTTTTCAAGTCGTGAGAGTCAATAGGAACTGTTCTGCTGCTGGGCTTTTTTATTTGTGCGATGTCCATTATTCCTTTTATCCCTTTAATTTTACCTGTGTAATGGAAATGTCTATCTTGTGCTTGTTCCACCACTGTACTTCAGAGACTTGTGTTGATTTCACAAGATCACAGAAGACGGGAATGTTGACTTGGGGTGGAATATCTTTAGAGCCTTACCTACATTTGATTCAGACTTAGAATTAATTCAAGACTGATGGTATGATATGATGGGGTAGATGTGTTTTACTTGTGGCAAGGATGTGAATTTGGGGGGCTGGGGACCAAAGCTTTGGTAGAAAGTCATGGATTGAATTGTATGACTCAGAAATATGTGTCAGTTTGGCAAAGCCACAATTCCCGGTGGTGTGTTGTCCTCCATTTTGTGACCTGATGTAATTATCCTCCATGTTTATGTGACCGTTCCTAATCTCTTCATGTTAATGAGTTGGGTTTAATGAGTGTGTTGAATCTTCCAAGAGAGCATGACTCAAGTCTTTGCCTTCCTCAATTCCCACCCTTATTGAAGTCTCACCCCCTGCTTGAGTCACATCTTACAAGAGACAAAAGGAGAGAGACCTGAGCCTGAACAAGAAGAGAGGGACCTCGATGCTACCTGGAAAGAAGAGCCTCGAGTGGAGAGCATCCTCTGGACTCAGGGGTAGAGTGATGTCCAGTCATGTGGAAATCTTCAAGGATAGCCAAGGCCACAGATGTTGAGACAGGACCTTCCCCTAGAACTGGTGCCCTGCATTTGGATTTCTAGCCTCCTAAATTGAGAAGGAATCAATTGGTTTGTTGCTGCATTCCACGTGTATTATATCTGGCATAACAGTACCAAATATAACTAAATCCCAAAACCAAACCCTCTGCCGTTAAGTAGATTCTGACTCATACTGACCCTATAGGATGGGGGAGGGCCTGGGACAACTTCTGAGGCTCTACCTGTCTGAGGAATCCGATTGCCTGGGCACACCCCCACACGGCGGGCATTGCCCACCTTCAGGTGAGCAGCCCAGACCTGCGCTGCTGTTAGGTCATTCAGACAGGTGGCATTGTGGCATTCCCGCTCTTCATGTTTGTTCTCAGAGCTCCTCCTTCTTCCAAATCGTTCCTTGACACCACGTGGCTCATGTGCCTGCTCTTCAAGGGAGCCCTGCCTCTTTGAGATGGGTGCTGACGCTTGAACTGAGCTCTCCTGGCATGCTCCCAACAATGATAGTGCCTTCGAGCATGCATTGTTATTGATTCTCTTTTGCAGATAAGCAAACGATACCACAGAAAGAACCATTATTTCCACAAGTCGCCTGAGCCCCAAGGCAGAGGTGAAGATGCTGTACTAAAACAGATTGGGGATGGGGGTGGGGGATTCCTCATCAGACTGCGGCTAGAATGACTCCAGTAAAATGGAACCAGTCAGCAGGCCATTCCGCAAGTAACAGCCCTTCTGTTACTTTTTCCATGAAACAAACAGCACATTCATTTGGCTACAGACCTTTTCCAGTATCAACAAAAAATGATAACAACTACATAAAGCCCACAAAGTGACAGCAGTTAAGGGTGGGGGGAAAATGTCATTGTCTATTTTGAACTGACTTCTAAAAGGATAAATAATACACGTGGATACATTGGGAAGACACAGCAGGGGAGAAAGGGTTGGTGGAGGCTTATGGGAAACACAACGTGGGCCAAAGCTCAGGGAGTGGTTCCAGCCACTGAGAACGTTTCCTTGGAGCAGATACGTGTAGAGTAGGGACGATGAGAAAGACGAGTGCATGGATAGACCGGACAGCTTTGGAAGTGGCCCATAGAAGTTTAAGTTTGGCCTCTAGCTTCATAGCACTGGCAAGAGCCTTCACGCTGAAGGGAATTTCATGGATCGTTTTGTCAGGCTGCTTCAGCTGACCAGTGAGGAAACCCATCTTCCAGGAACGGGAAACGACTTCCCCAGGGTCAGCCAGCTGCTGCGTGTAGAAGCCAGATCTGCGGTTTGCAGCTCCAGGCCTAACCCACAGAGCCACCCGAGCTCCGTGCTTCATAGGCAGTGGAAACCCACCAGTCTTCTGCCTAACTCCCCGACTCACGCTCTCCCGCCGGAACAATGTCCTTGAAGACAGCCTCAGATGCAGACTTTGTATTTTTCCTTAGAGGACACTTCTTTTTCTTAAAACTCAGAAGCTGAAGTGTTGAATAAAAAAATTTTTTTTTTTAATTTAAAACCACAATTTTTTTTTAAAAGTAAAAAGCCACTAAAACAATGTTAAAAGCTTCCATAGGATGACTGGGTATTTATTCATTCAGAACGCTTGCCGGGTGCTGCTGTGTGGATGCCAAGCCCAGGCTGAGACCCTCATCAGGGGTCCTGCACTGTGACCCCCATGGCAGAGTCAGTGCTTGTCCCCGTGGGGCCACTAGGGTTCACACTTCGGACCTTTCGGCTGGCAGTCACGTCATTAACCGCTACACAGCTGGGGCTCCTTCTTTGAAAGGCCAAGGGCCTTTATATCGTTGCATTTAACCTCCGTAATAGAAGTAGGAGCTGTGTTGGTGCCGAGATGTTCAGTTACTTACCCCAAAATCATGCAACTAGGAAGTCCTTGACTTAATAATATTACTATAGATGATAATATGATAATAATAGTAAGAGAGTGTCCCAGTAATACAGATAGCCGTGTACTTTACGATAGATCTTGGAATGTTTTTAATTAGACAAATGCAATGCCATTTCATGGAATTTTGTCACTCCGGGCATAGTAAATCATATCATTGCTGGACTCAGAATGACTTAAGCCAGTCCACTTCAGCTTTCCAATGACTAGGACATGGAGCTTTATGTGTGTCATTTCATGTTTTCTTTTTAGGATTTCATCGTTTTATTTTTGTAGCATCACTGCCCTGGTGAGAGTAGGAAGCCCAGTCTTGCTCCTGGAGAGCTGCTGCTGGATTTGAACTGTCAACCCTGTGGGCTGCAGTTCCGCACACAACCACTACGCCACTGGGGCTCAGCCAGGATATCATCTTTTTAATGTTTTGCAACAACCAAATTGTCTTTTCTTTTTTAAAAGAAATCATTTTATTGGGAGCTCGTACAACTCTTATCACAGTCCATCCATACATCCACTGTGTCAAGCCCATTTGTACATTTGTTGCCATCATCATTCGCAAAACATTTTCTTTTTACTTGAGTCCGTGGTATCAGCTCCTCATTTTCCCCTCCCTCCCTCGCAAACCCTTGATAATTTATAAATCATTGTTATTTTTTCATGACTTCCATTGTCTGATGTCTCCCTTCACCCACTTTTCTGTTGTTCATCCCCCAGGGAGGGAGGTATATGTAGATCCTTGTGATCAGTTCTCCATCTCTCCCCCACCTAACCCTTCCCTCCTGGTGTCACTACTCTCATTATTGGGCCTGAGGGGGTTATCTGCCTTGGCTTCCCTGTGTTTCCAGTTTTTATCTCTACCAGTGAACATTCTCTGGTCTAGCCAGACTTGTAAGGTAGACTTGGGATCATGGTAGTGGAGAGGTGGGGGAAAGAGCATTGAAGAACTAGAGGGAAGTTGTGTATTTCATTGGTGCTGTACTGCACCCTGACTGGCTCGTCTCCTCCCCACGACTCTTCTGTAAGGGGATGCCCACTTGGCTACAGATGGGCTTTTGTATGAGCAAATCTGCATCCACACTCCTCCTCATTCACAATGATATGATTTTTTGTTCTTTGATCACTTCGTGATCACATAGACTGGTGTGCTTCTTCCATGTAGGTTTTGTTGCTTCTCGGCTAGATGGCTGCTTGTTTACATTCAAACCTTTAGGACCCCAGATGCTATATCTTTTGATAGCCGGGCACCATCAGTTTTCTTCACTGCATTTGCTTACCTATCCTCTTTGTCTTCAGTTTTCTTCATCACATTTGTTTATGTACCCGCTTTGTCAGGAAGGTCAGCATCACCGATGTCTATCTGTTATCTTCTAAATTTGCACATATATCTTTCTCTTGTCCCACTATCATGCTTAGCTTCATTTGGATTTCAGTAATTCCTCTTGGTTACATTACCCTTGATCAAGCCTTACCAGGTCTCCTATACCCTCCTCAACACAGGTTTTCAATCTCTCATTGTTCCCTTGTCCTTGGGTTTGTTAACACCCACTTCCTTTCTCCCCACCTCTTCCTCTCCCATGTCCCCCCAGAAACATCAGTCCGTTCTTTTTTCCTCCTGATTGTTTCTTCCACCTATCTCATCTAGAGAGACCTGCAAAGACAATCATATGCACAAAGACCAAGACAGAGCAAAGCAAAGCAACGAAATAAAACAAAACCACAACAAAACCAATGACTAAAAAAGAGAAAAGCCTGTAAATAGTTCAAGTTCTGCTTGTTAACCTTTAGAAGTGTTTCCCAGTAGAGTCTGATGGGGTGCCTCACCATAGCCTCACAGTCTATTTTCGGAACTCCTCGGAGTGGTGGGTTCAGATCAGGCACAGTTCCCACACTGTGTCTCTTGTATTATCCCTGTAGGGCTATGGATCAGTGAGGGATTTCGTTGTTTCATAGTGGGACTGGCCCTATGTTCCTCTCTGTGCTTTGGCTGTTCTGAGCAGGAATATAATCCTTAGGGATTGGTGGGCCAGGATGTGTTCCACCCTCTCTCCCTCCCTCTTCATTTGTTCCTGTGTGCTCTGATCAGACATGTCCCTGTCCCTGAGCTGTAGCTTCATTGCTGTCCACTGAAGTGGATTCTGGGGGGAGGGCGGTTGTCCATGTAGTTGGGATTGGGACCGGCCCCTTAGACCTCTCTATTGGTTCCCTGCTTCCTGTCGGCATGTTGCATTCACGTCATGGAGCACTGTATTGAAGTGTGGTCCCTCTTTCCCTGTGGAGATATAAATAACACCCTCCCCTTGGATGTGTTAGTGCTGTGTTCCCCCACTACTCATGTCTTTTTTTCCCCTTTGTGTCATTTTATTTTTGATAACTTCCAGTTTTCCTAGACTTGTGCTGTGTATACTCCATGTGTAGATTGTGATTAAAGGTAGGAATCGAGGTCGGCCTTAGTGAAATGACAGCATTTGAACAAACTCTTGAAAGAAGTCAAAGAGGGAGGTACATGGATCTCTGGCTGAGAAGAATGAGTCCATTGAATGGCGAGATTGTGTCTGGTATGTTAAAGAAATAGCAAGAAGAACAGTTTGGCCAGATATCAGAAACTAGGAGAGGAGTCAGAAAGCTAACAGATGGCACAGACTTGGTAGGACTTGTCAGGGTGAAGGCCTTGACTTGGAGAGCCAGGGGAAGCTAGTGGAAGGACCAGGGTCACGGAGTGACACGATCTGACTTGCGTTTCTTAGGACCACTTTGGCTTTTGAAATGACAATGGATCAAACTCTGTAGGATGGGAACAGAGGCAATAAGAGGAGGACTACATTACGGTGAAGTGGAATCAAGGCGGGATCATGGGGAGAAGTGATGGGATTCTGGCTGTATTTTAAAGTGTTCGCCAAAAGGATTGTGTGATGGATTGCATGGTGAGGGTGTGTGCCAAAGAGAGTCAAGGAGCCAGGAAGGCGCAGTTTCCACTGATTGACCTCGAAAAGAAGCCGCTCAGCTTGGGGGATGATGTTGTTTCACGTGCTGCCCTCCCCCGTCTAACTGGGGAGGCTGAGCAGGCAGCTGGACCTAAGCAGTCAGGGCGAAGGTCCTGAAGGAGGAGGCACAAATGTGTGGGGACCACTGCCCTACAGATTGTCTGTAATGTCATAAGAGTGGATACAACATTAAAGAGGAGAACAAAGATGGAAAAGAGGAAAGCACCAAGACCGAGACCCGAGGTGTAGGTACTCCTCGCATTAAAAGTGAGAGAAATCCAAAATTAGAACGGAGGGAGGCAGGAAACCAACAGAGGGTGACCATCCTAGAGGGAAAGCATGGAAGGCTGCCCCCAGGCTGGCAGGAAAGCCCGGCAAGGATGCCGAGCAGCCCCGGATTAGCAGTGGGCGCTCTGGTGATCTGGGAGCACTCTGGGCAGGGGGTGGAGGGAACGCCAATGCCAGGAGGGACTGGTTCTGGGGGTCACAGGCAGAGGAGAACTGGAGATAACAAGTGCCTGAAGCTCGTCCTGGAAATTTGGTACGAAGGAGAGCCAAGAAATAGGGCCAAGCCCTAAGGGACAGTGGGGACGTGAGAAGACACCTTGAAGATGGGCAAGGCAATGGTTTATTTGATGGCTGAGGAGAGAGATGATCCCCAAGAATGGACTTTTGCCTGGAGCATTGTGAGGATTGATGGAGCCAGGAGACAGAGATTGATCGTACAAGTAAAAGGAAGGCTTTGGGAACACGAACAGCTCATTCCCAGCATCAAGAGGTAAGTAGAGGGGGCTTTCTGACATTTATGGACAAATGGAATGAAAAGATAATGCAATTTTTCCACCAATTGGTGGAAGTCCTCTCCTATGTATGGTACAGGTAAATGTAGTGAAGGAAGTCTTTCAAAAGGTGCTCTCAGTGACTCGGCCAAGAGCGAGGGTGAGGGCAGAATCCAGGGAGTTGGGAGAAGGGAAGTGGGTGGCATGGCTCTCGGAGAGGGAGTCAACCAGGGAAATGAAGGGCTGCTGAGGAGCAGGAAGTGCCAGGGAGACCAGGTGGCACTGCCCGGGGCTTTCCCTATTCCGCTCAGCAGCATGGGGACAAAGGAGAGGCAAGCCGGCCAGGATGCCATCTTCCCCAGGGCGTGCAGAGAAGCGGTAGTGGGGCAGGAGAATCGAGGGTCAAGTACGGGGTTGATGGCAATGACGGACGTAGAGTAAGGCTGTTAATGTGGGAGGGCAGACCTGGGGATGGCGGGCAGAGAAGAGGCAGGTACTCAAAGCCCAACAAAGAAAGCCAAGTTCCTGGGGAGAAAGCATTTTATTGATAGCCTTAGCACCAAGCTGGGATAAATATTGGACGGCATAAGATAACCGCTCTCTGAAAGTCTAAAGATTATGATGTTGAACTATGGGACAGAGCAAATATCCCCCTGTGTATGTTTAGACATGCCAAGACATAACTGAGTGAAGTCCATGAATGTCTCTTTGTAATTGACATCCCTTTGTGAATAAGAACACCCATTATTTCATAAAGCAGCCAGGTCCATCGTAATGGTGATTCCTTCTCTGTTCGATTGTCAACAAACATCTCCAACTGAGACACCCTCTAGGCCCCATATATGTATGTTTCAAAAAATGTCAAGAAAACAAATCAAGAGAACAAGTTAACAGCATCATTGGATGCAAGTTCAGGAGAACCCTCAGGGTTTCCCTGACACGTGTCTGCCTCCATGGCTGCTGCCCCAGTGTGTGCATGCCTGCCCCTCGGCGACCTTCAGCCCTTGCTTTGCCCTTCTGCCTTCACTGTGGCATCGTCTGCTCCCCAGGCTCCAGTTGTCTGTGTTTGTTTGTTCTAAAACCTGTTTAGGCCAGTGCGCTTCTCACGAAAATCATGTACACTAATTAAGTATTGCATACGCCGATGAAATACGAGTGAGGGAAGAGAATTCTTTTTCTGTGACTTGAAATTAAATAGTTTGAAAGACTCAGGGAAGGCAAATTGCTGTAAATGTTTCCACCCGGCCGATTAGGTGGGGGTGAGACAACAGTAAAAGTATGTGGGGTGGAGTGTGTGTGTGTGGGGGGGGGGGGTTGATAACATAGAAAGATATGGTACTGATGTTGTTTTCCCAAGTTCTTACTCTTCTTTAAGGAAATGGGAACCACAGTGGCTGCTGATGCATTGAGCGGGGGTGATGTGTTTAAAGCTTTTAATTAGCCAACTGATCAAAGCCATGGTACTGCGACCAAAGTTAATAGACGACTACGTACATCTGTCTTGGTTAAAACAGAAGGTTTTAAGCGTGCATTGTATTGTTTCAATGACGTCCACCTTGAACTGACTGTTCTGAGATCCCAGTACTACCCAACCAGATGACAGCCTACTTAAGCGTGGCCTTTCATTTCGGAGCCAAATTACACTTACGTTTTCTTTGATAACATCAGGGACTTTTCTGTGTGTAACACTGGCCAGGTTTTACATACCAAGTCACATCTTACTAGACAGAGAACTTACCATACAGTCGCATCTTGCTATACAGAGAATTGACAGCTGGCAATTTAATAAATAATTGTTTCTTTAAAGTAAGATTTTTATAAGTCACATTTACTATGAAAGTTATTGCATTTTTTTCTCATTTCATTTTGTACTTAGAATATCTGTTGTACCAAAAAAAAATTAGTAATGCTATTCAATCCAACATAGTAATGTGTGGTTCTTAGAGTTTACTGGTTATCTGAAATAATTTTTTTTGGGGGGGGGGCATCACTGCCCTCAGGTTGTGGGAGTAGGAGGCCCAGCCTTTGCTCCATGGAGCTGGAATCGAACCTCCATCCCAGTGGGCCGCAGTCCCACACACAACCTCTACGCCACTAGGGCTCAGCCCTGAAATAATTTTAATGAATGGTTTAAGGCACTTTTTTTAAGTGAGAAATGCTTGAGCTTGGCTTTTGTGTGGTTCTCAAACTGAATCCCAGCTTCCTCTTTCTCATCCTGTCTGCGTGACCGACTCATGGCCATGCTGGCTTGCTGTGTGGTGGCAGCAGCCTGTGGAAGAGCCCTGGTTGAGCAGATGTGGGGGTGGCCGGGAAGCCAAATCAGAACGGACCGAACTTGTAAAGTGTGGGTGTTGCCGAATGAGAGCTGCATCAAGGGGAGGTGTTTATAGACTAGTTACTGCATTATTTCATCTGGATTTTTAAAAACTTACTTATTCAGCTGAGCCCCTGTGGTTCAGTGGTTGTGTATGGGACTGCGCCCCACAGGGTTGACAGTTCAAATCCAGTAGCAGCTCTCCAGGAGCAAGGCTGGGCCTCCTACTCCCACCAGAGGGCAGTGATGCAAAATAAAAATATTTATTTGATTTGTTTCTTGACCTTTTAGCTAATATCAAGTGTGATATCTGTCCTTATCAGTTTAATGTCTGATATGTCCTCTATCCAAGGATAATATATTCAATGGATTTTTGGAGCAGGGAGATGGAATAGGAGCTTGCTCCATCCACGCCACACATTGACCTGGGATTGCAGTACTTCCAGGAACAGTGCACCCCTTTGGGGGAAATCTTACTTGTACAAAGTCAGATGATAATGCAAAAAAAATATTTATTGAAATTTATTTATTAAAAATTACTTATTGAAATTATTTATTGATTAAGAGGGCAGATTGTGAAGATAGATATACTTGGATATTCCACTTCATATCTGAGTGACAACATTAACCTCTCTGCCTGACTTTCTTTTTGTAAAATGAGGTTCACGATAAACGAACCAAACTCACCGCCAGGAAGCGATTTCTGACTCATGGAGACCCTGCAGGACAGAGGAGAACGCTTAAATCTTCCCAGGAGGAGAAAGCGTCTCTTTCTCCCGCAGAGTGGCCAGTGGTCTTGAACACCTTACATCGCGGTTGGCAGCCCATCACGTAACCCCCGGCACCCCCAGGAGCCAGTCCCTGGGGATGATAGAAGTACCCAAGTAAAAGGGAATTGGAGTTTTGAGGATTGGTTGAGACCGGCTCCTTGAATACTTAGTATAGTTCCTGGCACTTCCCCAGGCCCCTAGCAGCTGAGTCCATTCTGACTTGCAGAAACTCGACCGAACCAAGTACGGCAGCCCTGGAGCGTCTCCAGAGCTGTAAAACACATCTCTGGAAGCAGACTGCTGGGTTAAAGCATCCACTTTGCAGTTCGTAGTCAGTGCTTGACGACTGCGCTACCAGGCCCTTCGCCTGGCATCGTGCCTTCCTTTCTAGAGACCAATGTGTTATGATATTACCATGTCATTAGAAGTCCTTCACGAGAGTTGCTCAACAAGTAGTTTTGATGAAGTCAGATTGGCTCGCTCGGATCCAGCTCCGTGTCAGAAGGATGCATCGTCTCATTCTTTCTATTGGGAAGTCCGGTTTGATGGTCACCATTTGGACATAGGGTGTATTTTGCCCTCAGAGAGAATTGCCTGCTGTCATTTGATTGTCTGTAGTAGATAACAAGGAGCGCCGGAAGCTCTGTCGGAGAAGCACTGGACCCCTAACTGCCAGGCCAGCAGTTCAAACCCACCAGCCACCACGCAGGAGAAAGAGGAGGCTGTCTGCTTCCTTAAATATGTCAGAGTGGCCTGGATGGCAGTGGGTGTCGATAGTCAGTGACACTCTGAGCGGTTGTCCTTTCTCCTCGAAGCCCCCGCGTCACTTTCATTTCTGCATTGGCTGCAGAGGGAATTAATAGCTCTCTTTGCTTTTACCTGAATGAATCTTTGCAGTATGGCTTATGAAAAGGGAGAAGTGGTGGGTGAAGGAGAATCAGAAACCGGCTCCTGGCTTCCAGTACCATTCCCTAGAAAACACTGCAGTGTCTCTTTCTCTTCTTCTGTGTGAAATCTTGCCTATTGAGACCCTGTGGTCGGTCAGCTGACACTCTGTAGCTGTGGTTCACCCATAGGAAAACAGGTGTGACCTTTGCTTTGCATACCAAAGTTTAAAGGTCGTGGTAAACACCATTGAAATGTCCATTGCCTGATTATTAACTAACCAGACGCTTACGAGCACATCAGAAGACTCGGCCTGGGCACAGCAGAGGAGTGCTGAGTGCTGGCCGGTCCAGGAAGCCCCAGAGCTATGACTTGACTCCCGTCAAAGTCATCTCACAGTTGGGAGAGGATGTTATGGACCCAGCCAGGTTTTCACGTCCATCCTTTAGGACAGACGGAGTGTTTGCTGTGCTAGGAGCACTTTGGGGGCCTGAGTGAATTGCTGAGCAAGCCGGTGGGGTGACTGAGAGAAGCAGGGGTGTGCAGGCCTGCCTGCTGGTCCATGGTAGACGGGTGTCGGTGGAGCAGACACGTATAGAATGCAGCCTTGTACCTGGTGCTGAAGGTGGAAAAGTAAACCAGACCTGATCCAAGGTCAGGTTCATTACTTCACTACCCAGGCGAGGAGCCAAGATGTGTCAGTGAATTAAAAAACAGTGGGAGGGAGGCCCTCCTTGTGGCTTGGACAGAGTGCTTCGAAAGGATGGAAAATGGAATGCTAATTTCTATCAAATCATCAGCTCTAAATGAGGTGGAGAAAGCGTTAAGCGAGTCCCAGGAGGAGAAAGCAGGGACGGGGCGGGGCGGGGCGGGGGTGGGGGGGGTGCAGCGCAGTGCCCAGACCTGGACACACATGCAAGGGTGCGGGGTTGGTGGTTCTGCAAATGGAACTGGAGAAGCAAATTTGATAACACAGGCTTTCAAGATTGCGTACAGTTGAAACACCATGTTTTATTGCTAGAAAGACTGGGAGTTATTTGGAATATGGTTTTGAAAGGGCAAGACTACAAAGAGGCGGAGAGTTCTTCCTGGGGAGAGCTGCCCACGGGGCGGTGAGGGACCGAGGGAGAAGTGGCTACTGGCCGAGGTGGAACTCAGAGGATTTGGCAGCCACCCGGAGGGGTTGTGAGGGAGAGAAAGGCGCTGGTTATCCCATTTTCTAACCTGAGTGGCCAGAGAAGTGGTGTCCCCGGCAACCAATTTGGGGATGAAAAGAGAGAAGTGGAAGTTTGGGGACGAGAAGAGAAGGGAGAAAAAGTATTTGGTTTCTGATGTTTTGAGTTCAAAAGCCCTGTAGATATCCCGTTAGGCATGTCCAGGAAGTAATTTACATTGTAAGTTGGAAATTTAAGAGAATAGGTATATGTGTTTACAAGGGGGGCAGGTTTTTCCCCCCCAAAAGTCCATAGAAAAATGGAATTAAAAGGTAATAAAATTTTTCCACGAGCTTATTAAAGCCCCCTTGTATATGAGTAGCTATTACTATGCAAGCAAGGACAAAGATTCTGCCTATAGGGAGCAGGTGTTTAGAGAGACTGTACCAGAACTGCATCTTAGAGAACCACCATCGATCCTGTTCCATATGAGAAGATTTTTTATTGTATGTGCGTATGCATATTCTAAAGTCACACTAAAATATCATGATGTATTTCATATCATTTGTTCTATTTCTCGCTAATGAAAACAACAGACAGCTGACTGGACTATCCATGCTGTGTGATCTTCCAGAATATCATTTTAAATAGCCTTTTCTATCCTTTAAAAGTCACGTGCCTTAAACTTCAGCCTCTTAATGGTTTTGCTGCAAGGTTTTCAGATTTCACTACATGAACGAACTCTGGTTATTTCAAGGTCTTTGGTCATTTTTATCATCCTAGGAAGCTGTATCCTTTCCAAATGATCACGTTAGTATATGACTAATCAATTTCATGGCCTTTTCCTCCGTAGGAGCTGATGCAACAGAATGGCATTGGCTATGTGCTGAACGCCAGCAATACCTGTCCAAAGCCCGACTTCATCCCAGAGTCTCATTTCCTGCGCGTGCCTGTGAATGATAGCTTTTGTGAGAAAATTTTGCCATGGCTAGACAGATCAGTAGATTTTATTGGTAAGTCGTTCAAGTGACATGACAGGCCCTTTGGGTCATATTCTCTTGTCCACCAAGCAGGTGCCTCCTCTTTGACCTTTAGAGAAAAAGAGACTATTGCAGAGATTCGAAAAATCTGGAAGGGGGCAAAAAACCCAACCCAAACCTTTTATTGCTTCTCTTCTTCAGTTGTCAAAGGTGTGTGCTGTGCAGTCCCTGAGGGACTGGTCTGATAGCATCCTAGCTCACTTAGCACTGTGTGTGTGTGTGTGTGTGTGTGTGTGTGTGTGTGTGTGTGTAACCAAGTGGAATACGGTAAAGTTTGGATAGGATCTGTGATTAGGTACAAACTGAAAATCTGTTAAACTTTGAAGTTGGATTTCCCACCCTACCTTTCCCACCCTAACTTTGCAAATCTCATGAAAGATAGAGAACCGTCGATGGATTTCAGAAAATAGATACTAGGAATAACTGTTTCTCCACCTTGCTACCCATTTTTCTGGGGAAAAGCTGGCATTTTCCTGCTTCCGTAAGGAGTTACATGCAGTCTCAGAAACCCGCAGGGGCACTTGTAGTCTGTCCTACAGGATGTGTTGACCTTGGTCTTCCCCAGCTCCCTCACATTTAAAACCACTGCCACATGACTTCCAAACCCCCATCCAGGTGCCACAAGGTTCAAACGGTCTTATAACGAAATTGGACAAAGTCACACATTCACACGCACATTGGGTCACTCCCTGGGTGTTGTGTCAGAGTCGGATCTGTGCTAGAGGGGGCATCACAAAGCTCATGGCCAAATGGAATTCAAAGATAATGGAACTGTCTTGCAAACAAATGGTTAAACACACACACACACACCACCCCCACCCCGATACGTGATAGTCCACTTACCGGACTGTTCTGTAGCTTCCCTGACTCCCAGTTCCCGTTGAGGCTCTGACATTTGGGGCTTGTAGGGTCCGGGCTGCAGGCAGTATTAGATATTAGCAAGGGTTTTGGAAGAGGGGCTGAACAGAAAGGAATGTGACTGGATGGGAAACATCACAAGACTTGACTCCTTATTTTTTCCCTGCCATGGAAGCTTGAACACCCTCATTCATGCCTAATTCAGTACCTCAAATTGGTTTCTGTTATCTTTTGAAAATAAGAATTTGTTCCTTTTCCAAAAAGTAAAATTAGGAAAACTAAGGTCCCCCCGTAGTATTTCCCCCCCATGGGGGATTTTCTAGATAGTGTTGTTGGTACTTTGGTAATTCAAAAATAGTGCTCCTAGTTTTCTTCTTAAAGGCAGTGTTCCAAGTTGATCTCAAGATTCCCATCTTAAAATATGATATCTGTAGGTGAATGACTTAAGTGACTCGTTAAAAATAATTGCACACACATACACAAAAGCTCCAAAATGGATACCCGTCCTACCCTTCTAGGAAAGGAGCACTCTTCCTTCCGTCTTTGCCTCTTTAAAGATAATAATGATGGTTAATGTTCCCACTGTGTGCCACATGGTGCTGGGAACCATTTGGCTCTAATCTTAGCCAAAACTACAATTTTGGAATCTATTTATGAGAAACACGAGTCCCTCAAATCATTACAATGACTACATTTTAGGAGCAATAATAGAAAATAGATACTAGGAATAACTGTGTCTCCACCTTCTTTTCTTCTTTCATAGGCGCACATTCTATGTTACTGATTCATAAAAGAGGAATTTTACCATGTTCCAAGCAGATTAAATAGACACACACACACATCACATGTGAAGTACTGACATGAGAGTCAGACACAACTCGCCTCTTGACCATGTCTGGACCTCAGCTGTCCTGTACATAAATGATAGAGAAAAAATGTTCCCAGCCTCCTCTCTAGAATGCATGTGACATATGCTGGTGAGCTTTTCTCGGGGTTGTTCAGAGGAAAGGCATGAGGGAGTGGAACAAAGTTGTCATTAAGCATGCCTGTTCTTGGTTTGACTCCTACAGAGAAGGCAAAGACCTCCAACGGCTGTGTGCTCGTGCACTGCTTGGCCGGGATCTCTCGCTCCGCCACCATCGCCATTGCCTACATCATGAAGAGGATGGACATGTCCTTAGATGAAGCTTATAGGTGAGCATGGACTCGGGTCACGTGTACCTGGGGCTGGCAGATTGAGATCATTGTAGCGTCACTCAGTAGGCTACTGTGGATTTGTAAGTGGTGTCCCCAGGATCAGAGAAGAATGCGGGTTTGTTTGTAAGGCGCCCTAGGGCTGCTGTGTGTGGTAAGCTTGGGATCGCTAACCACCAGGTCAGTGGTTCAAACCCACAGCCGGTCACAAGAAGAGAGATGAGACTGTCCACTCTTTTAAAGTTCAATTGTACAGCACTGTTTGATGCCATCGAACTGTGGGATGTTGTGGTGGCTGTGGGAGCTCCTAATAAAATTATTAAAAATCAAAATAATAAAATGAATACATTTTAAAAGGATATGCAGCCCTAGAAGCCACATGTAGAGTCTCTGTGGGTTGAAGTCACTGTGACGGCAGTGGTGGGAGCATGGATTTTATCTTAGCGTGTGTTACGTTCCTTCTTAGCTAGGCTTCATTGTTTCTGTTTTAAGTTTAAGGGACACACGAGTACAGGCTGTAAGGTCATTTTGTGACCTTAGCCATTCCTTTGACTTGGGGGCTATCATTTGCATGAAGTGACATGAGGTAATTTCTCCTGTTTCAAGCTTTCACCAGGAGAAAAATGTCTGGTACCTGCCTAGGTAGAATCAAATTTGTCACATCCCATTCACTGAGGAAAATTCCCCACATTCTAGGCTTGGCCACGTTTTGCCATTCTGGGAGTGTGTAGTGGGAGAAAGACAGGGCTGTCCACTCTAAACTTGGTCGCAGACTCCCCCTGAGGCCGGCCGATCCTGTCCTGTCGGGGAGCCAGCAGTGTAATTGACTTGCTAGCAAAGCACTTGGCTTTCCGTTTGATAGGCCATGGAGCTGCCCTGATGGCACAACCGTTAAGTGTTCGATTACAAACGAGAAGGTCAGTGGCTTCAACCCACCAGCCACTCTGCAGGAAAAGAGGTTGACAGTCTGTTGTGGAACCGGGTCGGGCTGTTGCCCTGTGCCCTGCCGGGTGGCCGGGCTGGCTTAGGTTGGGGGCGGTGTACCATCCAGACTGTCTGCCCACACTTTGTTCAAGAAGGCAGGCAGGCAGGCAAGGCCCCGAACAGCAAGGCTGTGTTTCGAGGCAGGATCTGAGCCCCGCGTGTCTTGAGGGACAGATGAGGCGCTGAGTGTGCGTGGGAGTGAATCACGGGTCAGAAATAGAAACGTGTGGGGCAGGCCGGTCAGGACACTTCGACTTTTCTCTCAGATGTACTTGTTACAGTTGAGTCAGGGTTTTTTCAGACTTTGTTGACTCGCTGGGTTTTACTTGATTTATAAGGGAGGTCCCCACATCCCACCTTCTTGCTCGATCCCCTATTCAAATGCAAGTTTACAGTGCACCTTCCTGCCTGCACTCCCTCCGAAGGGTGCAGTCAGGTTTAGAAGGCACTGGCCCTGCCAGAGCCCACGTACCTTCAGTGAAACATGGAGACAAGCACTGTTAGCCTGCGATTCCTATCTGGAAACGGAAGGGGGTCCAGTGCAGATGGGAGCCCAGCGCAGCATTTCCAACCTGTGTGGCCGTGGGCCCTCTGGGCGGCTCTGCGGGGTGGGGAGAGTTACAGCCACCGAGCTGGCGCTGTCTGTGGATGTCCAGGTGATGGCTGCCACCCAGTCCAGGCTGCCCTGGGCCCTGCTGTCCGGGTTGGGCACCAGAAGAAGGGACTCTGAGATGGCTGCTTCCGAACTCCGGTTCACTCCTTTGTTCTCCCGCCATCATTGAACTTGTGAGAGGTCATGAGGACGTGCCTGGGGGGGAGGGGGGGAGTGCCAGGGTAGGAAATGGAAGTTGGTCTCTCTCTGGTAGGCTGCTTGTTGCACTTGCAGTGGAAGCTCCTGGAAAGTGAGGAGCCTGGCTAAAGCGCTCCACTGTGAAGCTCCTCTATGGTCTGTGCCATGAGCCCGCTCCCCGGCGGTGTGAACAGAGCTCTCTCCCCAAGGTTACCTGGGAGGTCTTTCTCCTAATCCCCTAACGCGTCGATCCTCAGCTACCCTACAGTTTGAACACTCAAGTGTTGGTTTTCTTCTTCTTGTCAACAGATTTGTGAAAGAAAAAAGACCGACGATTTCTCCCAACTTCAATTTTCTGGGCCAACTCCTGGACTACGAGAAGAAGATTAAGAACCAGACTGGAGCCTCGGGGCCCAAGAGCAAACTCAAGCTGTTGCACCTGGAGAAGCCCAGCGAGCCCGTTGCTGCCGTCTCAGAGGGTGGACAGAAGAGCGAGCGGCCCCTCAGTCCACCCTGTGACCCCTCTGCTACCTCAGAGGCCGCAGGACCGAAGCCCGGGCTTCCTGCCAGTCTGCCTGGCAGACAGCCCGCACGGCTGCCGGACAGCGCCCTGGTGCAGGCGCTCAACGGGCTCCACCTGGCCTCGGACAAGCTGGAAGACAGCAATAAGCTCAAGCGCTCCTTCTCCCTGGACATCAAGTCCGTGTCGTACTCGGCCAGCGTGGCGGCGTCCTTGCACGGCTTCCCCTCCTCGGAGGACGCACCCGAGTATTACAGGCCTCCTGGGGCTTTGGACGGGACCAGCAAACTCTGCCAGTTCTCCCCGGTCCAGGAGGTCTCTGAGCAGACTCCAGAAAGCAGCCCAGACAAGGAGGACGCCAACATCCTCAAGAAGCCCCAAGTCCCCAGGCCGTCCGAGGGCCCGAGCAAGCGGCTGCACTCTGTGAGAACGGGCGGTGGCGGTGGCGGGGGGGCCTCCCAGAGAGCCACCTGCTCCCCGCTGCACCGGAGTGGGAGCGTGGAGGACAACCACCACACCAACTTCCTCTTTGGCCTCTCCACCAGCCAGCAACACCTCGCCAAGTCCGCTGCCGCCGCCGCTGGGCTGGGCCTCAAGGGCTGGCACTCCGATATCTTGGCTCCCCAGCCCTCCACGCCTGCCTTGACCAGCAGCTGGTATTTTGCCACCGAGCCCTCTCACTTCTACCCCTCCTCGGCCATCTACGGGGGCAAGACCTGCTACTCGGCCTACAGCTGCAGCCAGCTGCCCACGTGCGGCGACCAAGTCTTCTCGGTGCGCCGGCGGCAGAAGCCGAGTGACAGAGGCGACTCCCGGCGGAGCTGGCACGAAGAAAGTCCCTTTGAGAAGCAGTTTAAACGCCGCAGCTGCCAGATGGAATTTGGAGAGGGCATCATGTCGGAGACCCGGTCGCGGGAAGAACTGGGGAAAGTGGGCAGTCAGTCAAGCTTCTCGGGCAGCATGGAGGTCATCGAGGTTTCCTGAGAGGACAGGCACCAGGCACGGCTAGTGACTGCCCGCCTTCTTCTCTGGTTCACAAAACGAGATTCCCTGTCAATCTGAAATCTAGACGTGCACGTACATACATGGTTTGGGGGAAAGGGAGCTCTGGTGTTAAAGCAAAAGATGGATCCACACAGTTGTTGTTGCTGAGCATCTCCACTCAGGGAGATGGACCAGCTGACATCTCTCCACCAATGTGGGAAGGGCAGATGGAGGCAGACTTCCCCCGAGACTGACGAAGCATAGTTTCATGCAAGGAGTTGCATATCCTCTTGTTCCTAGATATGAAGCAAGATGTTTCTTGTTTTGTGTTGTGTTTGCGGTGTTCCAGAAGCCCCTGCCATTTTTGTGTTGTGCTACAAAGAGGTCTGTCTCGATGCTTGTCTGGTCTCTTCCATAGTGCACCTTAGTGCTGACACTGAGCCAGCCTGGGGGTCAGGAGTGACCCTGTTAGGGACAGAATCTAGTGGTAAATCCAGAAGACATGGCTGCATCCGAAGCTGGTCCCCAGCCCCCAGCTCAGGCAGAGTGGTCACTGCATAGTCCTCTGGACAAACCATTAGGGGACTTTAGAGCAGAGCCAGTACCTCAGACAGTGAAGAGGGGCCTTTTGCCACCCCACCCCCACTTCTCCTCTCCGTCCTGCACCCCCCCCCCACCCCCCGCCCCGAGTCTGGGAGCCATGGTGTAAGCGTTGTGATCAGGTAGGTAGCTAGTCACCCTTTTCAGACCAATTCAATCTGTTGATGCACAAAATTCAACTGGGCCTAGATGGAGACAGGACCTGGTGTGTGTGTGTGTGTGTGTGTGTGTGTGTGTGTGTGTGTGTGCGCTCCACCATTTTCTCAGCTTTAGGAAGTAAGACAAAACCATCTAGGGTTCAACTGCCAGGAATCTGGAACAATAATGATTTCAGCAGAAATGGGGGCCTAAATAAGCCGACCTCCCTCTGTGGAAGTCAGGGACTTGTTTAAAATGGGTTCGTTGGTCCCTTACATAGAGACGAACTTGTTTTCCAGCCAAATGTGAATTTACTGGCGCAGTAGCAGAGCAGACGTCTTCCATTTCTGACTTCTGCATCCGGGCCAGGGTGCGCCTTGGGCCACGCTACCAGTGAGGCAGCCTTTGATCGAAAACCACTACCAGGGCGGAGCTAGACAGGGAATGGCCAGGCGAGCTGGGTTGCTGAGGAAGGGACCCCAAGGAGAAGCGGCCGGAAGCTGTTCTTTGGCTCTCTCTCTGCCATTTCCTTCGAGACCCACCGGCCCCAGGCCTGAGAGAGACTCCCTTAAAGTAGGGGATATTCAGCATGATGAAAGAGCTGGTGTCCTAGGGGGTCGAGGACGCGGTGACATTTTGGTTGGGGACTGAAAAGAGGGGAACGCTGTTGCCATCAACCACAGCCCGCCTCTTTG
>PVJH01018509.1:0-25638 GCA_004026705.1 Nesogale talazaci | reverse complement strand
AAGCTGGGGTGCCCGCGGGGTGGAGGCGGCAGAGGGGCAGCCCAGTGGCGGCGCCTGAGCCCGTGTGCACCGATGGTGCACTGACAGGGTCCATCTTCGATGGACTCAGACGTTCTCAAGGGAGGGTGCCCCCGCGTCAGGGTTGACGGGTCACTGGTGCCGCAGCAGCTCCGCCCCGCGCCAGGGCGCCACGGGCAGACGCGCTAGAGATGCCAGCCGCAGCTCCACTGGGGCTCAGCAGAAAGCTGCCTCTCCGCATCCGGGCCCGCGGGGTCCCCTTCCTTCCTCTAATTGTGATGTAGCCACACGCGACAGCGTTTTGTTCTTGATTGCTAATGTCAAACCATCCATTCCTGGAATCCAGATGCCCCTGCCACGCCGGGGGCCGCCTCGCAGGCAGGCCGGGGCCGCCTGGACCCTGGCTGCCCGGTGGCCGGCCCTCGGAGTCCGCGCGGACTCTGTGGACGGCGACTTTAAAGAGCACACCTAGACGCTTGTGGGAGAGATGCAGGGGCCGCGTGTGGGCTCTTGTCCAGTGCGTGGGAGGGCTGTATACATGTGTCATATGAAGAGTGCTCTCGGGGTAAGGCAAGCTGTTGTTGAATGGTTCAGTTGTGCATTTCTCATTTCCATGTGTCATGTATGTTAATATAATGAAATAAAATCAAAACTGGTACCTGTTTATACATAAATGCGAGAAAGGGCCTCTGCTTTCAACTTAAGCGTGTGTAAACTTGGTGGGAGCCGTTCTTGTCCCGAGTTGTCAGAGGAGGCTGACCCCAAACCTGACCCCCTGGTCTCTGAAGCTTCACCCCGTCACGGAGACTTATCGGCCCGTCTCCTTCACAGGAACCGCGGGATCGCTCGCCAGCAGCTTGGTCCCAGCTTCGTTCTTTAACTCCAGTACTGGAGAGTGGTAGTGTGAAGCGACCGGAAGCACTAGGTGAGAGGTTTTCCCACTGGTCCTTGGGCACACACGTCAATCTCTCTGACTTTTGGTAAGCTCGAAGGAGCACTAGTGAGCAGCAGGCCTCCGGGGCATCTAATGGCCTCTGCTAACAAGTGACACCAGGCCTCGTGGCCTAACATGGACGTGTGTAGGCTTTTCTTCCTGGAAGCTCTGTTACATCAGTAAATAGGAATCATGGGTTAAACGAGCAAAATGTTTGCCTTCCCTGCAAGCAGCTGCAGCCACGACTGGAGCGGCACCGTGACTTCACCGAGCTGGCCAAGGACGCCTGAGTTACCTTTACAAAAGCGTGAGAGGCAGGAGGCCAAGCTAGGACTAGATCCTGCAGGAAAACCGGGTGGGGGGCAGAGGCATCAGGTGGTCTGATGTTGTGAGGCAGGAAAGACAGTTTACCTCCTTCCTTACAAGGGGACGGATCACAGGGCCCTCAAAGAGCAGCCCAGGCAAGTGGGCACTGCAGGCCCAGTGTGGGTTTGACACCACAGGCAAACCAGGGCCTGGCCTCACGGGGCGCCGGGGCAGTATAGAGAAAGGTGAGGATGCGGGGCGGGGCTGGAATGGGTCTCGGATGTGACAAATCAGGCCAGTGACTGGGACTAGTTGCCAAAAGCCTTTTACCATAACATCTCCGCTGGTATTTTATTTAAAGTACTCCCTCCCCCCCCCCCCTTTGCTTTGTTTTGCTTGTTTCTTACTGTGACACAAACAGGGAGGGTTTCCATCTACTCAATAAAATTTGTCTAGGTGCTTTTTTTTCTGTCATATCTACAAACGGAAGAGGGATGCTATTTCTAGCATTCTGTGGATCCCCTTCATCCTTGAACAGAGTAATTATACTTGATTCTATCTTTAAAATGTTGCAAAGCCAACTGGAAAATTACAGCACGGTCTTCAAGTTGTTTACAAGTCAATCATATTGTTGCAATTTATGTGCACAGACATCAAACTGTGTTTATATAAAAACAGACTTTTCATTCCTTTGGCTCCAGCTGAAGCACAAGGACCAGGCGGAGAACACCCTCCCACCGGAAATACAGGCCATGACCTTGTAGAAGGAGGGGCGCAGGCAAGCAGACAGATCACAACATGGAGAGGGCCGGTTCCTCTCTGGTCTGGGACCTTCCAGTCAGGGAATAAGTGACAGTTGGTTTTTGTTTGGTTTTTGTTGACTTTTGTTGTTGTTTGGGGGGGCATTACTGCCCTCTGGTGGTCGTGGGAACTACCCAGACTTGTTCCTGGAAAGCCACTGCTGGATTTGAACCACCAAGCCCATGGGCCGCAGTCCCGCACTCAGCCATTTACGCCACCGGGGCTCAGCGAGTTGACTTTTATTCATTGAGATCTTTTTTAAAAAATCATTTTATTGGGGGCCCATCCAAGTCTTAGCATGATCACTATCCCTACATCAATTGTATGCAGTCCACTTTTGCATATTTGTTGCCATCATCATTCTCGAAGCATCCTCTTTCCACTTAGGCCCCCTGAATGAGTTTTATTGAGTGGATTAAATAAAGGTACCTGGTTCCCCAAAGCTTGAAACAGAAACCATGTAACTGTTAGGCATGAACCTTGACTGGTGAAGAAAATAGGACTGGGTCATTGGTACATTCCAGGAAGTTCCTGGCTGGTCCCGGCAAGCCATGGCCTCTGGGAAGTGGAGTTGTGGCTCGAAGCTCGTGAACCATGGGATGGGCCGTCTGGCTGTCACTCCCTCTATCACCCTGACATCTGAGTGAAAGGCCCTTCCCTCGTATGTCAGCAGCTTAGGACAAGCGTTTTAAGTGCCTGGTGGGAGACTGAGCCGTGTTTTCTTCCGGCGGCCTGGAGGGCGGTGCGGGGGGAGGTGCCTTGCTGATTAAAGGAAGTCTGCATCGCAGGATGCTAAGCTAGCCTGACCCCAAAGACGGTGGGGGTAGAGAACACAGAGTTCAGGTGTCAGCCTGTCAGCTTTGGGGCCCCGGGCATGGTGGGCCCCTCTTCCTGTAACCTGTTGTCTCCCTGGATGGAAGGTGGCAGGGTGAAGCCCGACACTTGCTCCACCTGTCGAAGGTCAAGCAGCAAAAGTGTGTGGCCGGAGGAGAGCGAAACTGCCTTTGACGCTACTGAGAAGAGTGCTGTGTGCCAGCAGTGGGGCAGCGGAGAGTCCAGCCAGCGCTCGAGGGCGCCCAGCATCCTGCCGGGGTCGTGCCCCGCCCCAGCAGTGGGCAGGGCAGCATGGTGTCTGACGCAGGCTCCATCAACTCTTCCACCTCGTCCCTGAGCGGGCCTTGGGAGCAGTGTGGACCCCCAGACGTGAGCGGGGAGAGGAAGTGTAGCTGGGGGCAGATGGGCTTGAAGGAGAAAGGCAACGCCAACCCAAGATGCCACGTTGGCGGAAAGCTTGCCCACGCTCCTTTCTGTGGACGCTCATCGAACTCTTGGTGAGAGAGCCACTGGGAAAGGAGCCATTTTTAAACAGGGTCGTGTGTCTGCTGTTCTCACAACCTGGCCAGAAACCTTTGGCACCCGCTACTGTGTCTTTCTAGTCTCGAGCCGGGGCTTCCTCAGGGAGGGCGGGCACAGAGTGGAGGAAACAGGCACATACTTTTGGGGACCCAAGCTCCTTCCTTCATGCCAGAGTTCATGCCACCATGCCTTCTTCCAAAGCAAACATTCACTTGTGTCCCTGTAAAAATCTACTTGGTAGACACTCCACACACACTGCCTTCTCCCATGAGCCACGTCTGGGTTTCTCCGGCATTTTCCTGCCTGCATTGAATGGTTCTCCCACATCTTCATCCAAGCATTCCCGTACCCTTTCCCAAATCCTGACACTCCCCTTCAGAAACCACGGTGACGTCACTGAATCGGGAAACTTAGGTTCAGGAGGGATAAGCAGTCGAATGGTAAAATATTTGGGAAGAAGCCCTTTGGCTACATTTAAGTGTGCACCACAATGTAAAGGGTTGTCTGCAGCGGCAGCTAGGGGCTTCTTTGCCCCTATTCTTTGGATAGATAACAGGGTGGGTGCTCTAATAGTGCATCTCTGGTTCAACCTCGGATCCCTTTTAAAGCTGCATCTGGCATGGCGTCAGAACACATCAAATCCAGTGAAAGGCCTTCCCGATGCCACAGACTAGGGCAAATTGGCTGAGGGTAGCTGAGGCAGCGTGTACCAGTCCAGGGACAAGAATGTCACGCAAGAGCTTGGGAATGGGGCAAAAACTAGCTTCAAGAAGCAACATGAAACCTAGAGTAGTAACAGTAGCTCTCCGATGACTGAAGGTCCTGGAGGGTCACTGCAAGGGCTGTCCGTGACCAGCTAAGGTGCTTCCTCCTCTGGGCCCGCCCTCAGCAGAGGAATGGAAGGCAGGAGGACAGGATGGAAAACAAAATTCCTTTGCTCAAGAGGAAGGACTTTCACCCATTAGACCACAAGAAGAAGAAAGAGTTCACCTTTCACTGTCTCATCCCTGTTGGTATCAACCTTTTGACATTAGTGTCCTACTGGGTTGTCTCTGGGGCTGGCTGAGGTCAAAACAAACCAGGAGACAGTTTCCACGTCCACCAGGATGTTAAGACACATTCCCTCCCAGCTCTCACTTTTGAAGCTTCTTGCATCTGTCTGGAGCCTTACTAGCAGATGATAAAGCTAACCCAATCGTAAAAATTAATACACAGGAAAAGTGACACGTGCCAGCCGCGGCACCCTTAGCCCATGGTACCACGTCTAAGGAGAACATGGTGAGCCCAATTCCAAGCTGAAGAGCAAAGACGAGCCCGTGCAGATGCCTTCCTTCCCGAGCACACTCCTCTGCGTCCGTCCCAGTAGGGACTTCTCAAAACAAGTTTTGAAATTTCCTTTCATCATCTAAGAGGCAAGAAACACATTCTGATAAGACAAAAGTAAGTTACAGATAAAATGTTGAGGAAGAATGGACTCTACAAATTAGAAAGGCGTTCATAACATCTCTACAGTCACTTGTTATTAACCTCCTCCAGTCTTGGTTGTAAATTTATGTGCACCTAAATAGTTGAAATCCGGCTTCTCCCGACTCTTCACTTGAGCTCAGAGAACAGGCTCTTGCTGTATAGGGATTAAGTGTTCTGATGTGCAGGTTGATAGATTGATAGGGTTGTTAAGCAAAACAGGTTCTTCATGGAGAGAGGCATTGGATGCCAGGGACATTTATCAGTAAAAGGTAAAAGAAGCTTTCTCTTGAGAGCTCAGAATTGAGTCTCTACCAATCCCATGGGGGCATATCTGTGACAAGGGTCCTCTTCAAAGTGGTTTAAAATTTAAAAAATAGACACCATTTTAAGAACTACGGTGTACATCACCCAAACGAGGGTATTCTTAATTCTCTCGTATGCATGTGACCGCCCCTGGTAGCTTTCAGAATGGATTATTGCAAAGTGGAAGGGAGAGGCAAGTCCTTACAACTGGGTCAATGGGCAGCATCGTGACCAGTGGAGACGGGCTGACGTCCAGGGCTTTGTCTTCCTTGGACTGCCAGCCAAGGCCCATGGAAGCAGCAGTCGAGAGCTACAGAGGCGTTGCATTAAGGAAATATGCACAAGACTTCTTTAGAGCATTGGAAAGCAAGGGTGTTTCTTTGAGGACTGAGGTACGCCTGACTCAAGCCATGGCCTTCCCTTGCCTCACATGCATGTGAATGTTGGACATGGAATAAGGAAGAACCAATGCATTTGAATTGTGGTGCTGCAGAGGAATTCTGAAAGCACCATGAGCTGCTAAAAGGGCAAACAGACTGTTTTGGAAGAAGTATGGTCCAAGTGTGTCTTAGAGGCAAGGAGGGCAAGACTTGGTTTGGCATATTTTGGACAGCTGGTCAGGAGAGACCAGTCCCTGGAGAATGGCACGTTTGGTAAAGGAGTGGAGGGGGGGGTGGGCAGCGAAAAAGAGGAAGGTCCTCTCTGCGATGGATTGACCCTGTAGCTGCAGCAGTGAGGAGTTGTGAGGGTGGCACTGTTTTGTTCTGTTGTTTAGAGGTTCTCTGTGGATCAGAGTCAACTCAATGGCCCCTAGTCACAACAACAACATATGCACATGAAAGTGAGACAGTGAGTCAGAATAAAGAAAATGCTAAAGCAGAACTGGCACTTCTGAGATAGTGTGGGTGAAGAGGAGTAAGCCTACCAAGCGGACTAGCAGTAGAATGGACAGATTGGTCTTGGAAGCTGTACAGCCAGAAGCAAGGATGGAAATAGATACTTGGGCATTTTATTGGCATGAGCTAGTCCTTAGAGAAGAACAGAAGCTCGGCACAGTATAAAATACAAACTCACGGCCACTGAGTCTAGGGACTCAGTGGACCCGACAGGGCAGAGGAAGCCTGCCCCTGTGTGTTTCTGAGACAGTTTCCAGGTGCAGAAAGCCCTGTCTTTCTCCCATGGAGCTGGCTGTTGGTTTTGAAGTGCTGGCCTTGTGGTCCCAAACATAACCACTATGTCATCAGTGTTCCTTTGGGAGAGTCCAGGACAGGGTGAGGGGACAAGAAAGATCCTCCACACGCTGCATCGACACACTGGCTGAAATGGGCGCAAGCACGGCGACGACTGTGCGTGTGGTGGAGGAGCGGGCGGGTTCTGTTCCGTTGGACATGGGCCTCTGACGGAGGGTTAGGTCAACTTGATGCTATGGACTATAGCAGCACCCCCATCAACCGAGGCCCGGAGACAACAGGTCAAGATGCTGCTCGGGGTTGCTGAAGCAGCACAGGCCGTTAGGGCCGGAAAAGACACGAGGGCCCGCCCCTCCAGAACAGCATGGAACACCAGTTAGAGGTTGCCAGCCAGGCCTCTGACCACTCTATACTGCTCCTTCCACCTGAAACGTTTTACAGGGACAAACTAGGGCCATAGAGAACTAACCCAGAGGCATCCAGCACAGATGCTTCCTGAAGCATGAAATCGCTTCGGTTTCTAGAACCTATCAGGAAACAGTATTGCATTGGCAATGGACTGGTCACACCATGTTACCAGGTAGAGTTCAGTCAGCCAAGTATATCCACTGGGAACAATGTGGAAGAAGGGATCTAGCCGTGCAGCATATTTAACATTAAACAGTGTACAACGGGGCTTCAAAAAGTGGCTGGAAAAATGGGCCTGGAATTTTTCCATGCTTTGAAACCTTGTACATACCAGTTGCTGTCAATTCTGACTCTGGCGACTCCATGTGTGTTAGAGAAGCCCTGTGTTCCAGAGGGCTTTCCGCAGGCTGGAGTTGGATCTCCGGGTCTTTCTTCTGAGATGCTTCTGGGTGGATTCAAACGTGCAACCCTTCAGTTAGCAGCCAAACAGGAACTGTTAGGGCCACCGAGGGCTCCTAAGCAATTGCAAGAGCTGGTCAAACAGTCTCAGTCCAACTGTCCCTTCTCCTGCTGAGCCAGAAGTCAGGGTGCGGGGAATGGGAAGGAAGTGGGTGTGCAGTCAGAGAGGGCAAGGACGACTGGCCGGCAAGCAACAAACAGGACCATGCACTATCCTTCCCCAGAACCCACCCTGGTGTCTCCGCCTCTCTAGACCTTCACCTTGGCTGTCAGGTGTCTTTCAGGGAGTTCGCATCCCTGGCCTGGGATGTGAAAAGCTGAAAGAAGAGATCCTTAGGGGCCGGGAGCCCAGCCGTTATTTGAAGCCAAGGTACGACAGATACATGAGAACAGGAGACACAGCAGGGCCTGCACTGCACCTCTGCCAAATCTCATGCAAATTTTGATTGTGGCCAAGCCTAACCCCAAACAAACAGGGAATTCTGAGAAGTACAGTTCAGCTTAGCCAAGTTGACACATTGCACAACCGCCACACACCACATATTTACTAGAATTTCTTCCAGAAATACGGAATTTGCCTATTCCTCTTATCTATCTACTTGGGACTCAGAACTATGTCAATATCAAGGTTTGTCCAAATTCTTTACAGAAAAAAAGAATTGGGTGGCGAGCAGGCTGGTTCAGAAGCATCTTCACACCGGGCTAGGCAGGTTTCTTTCCCCACCATGCGCAGCCCATTAGCTGCTGAAACACGGTGAGCAAGCTCAGCCCTGAGGTGCAGTCAGCAGCCCAGCGTGTGGCCTTTACTGGGAAACCGTTGTAAGTGCACCTTGAGCCCTGACCTCTTTATGGCTCAACACCCTGTGGAAGGTTGTGAGTGTGCTCCTGTCGACAGGGCTGGTTGGTCCCGATGCTCCAAGAACTCCAACAAGGATGACGGCAGGGAGAGAGACACTTCAAAATGCCCCGTGCTGCCAATCCAGAGAGAAATACAAAGACACATCTCCCTACTGGGAGCATTTTCTTACAAAGGATAAGGACCGTGCAGCTGGTAGGAGGAACCTAGTCTACCTGTATCAGCTACTCAAATGCACTGTCACATTATCAAAATGAAAACTGTCATTTCAAACAAACACAAACCAGGATGAGGCAGAACGAAGAGAACGTCGGATTAGACTACCGGGTAGAATTAGATTCTTAATTACATGGAAATTTAATGCAGGATAGGTGGGGTACTTCAATTTAGACGTGGAGGGAGATGTGGTCAGTAAAAAGATAGCCTGTGTTCCCACCACATTACCTAGAACCCTCGTTGCTGTGAGGTCGCCGTCTGGCCTACAGAACATTGCTTTGGAGCCCCGTTCTCAGCTAACCGCTGTATAAGTAAGACAAAGTCCTTTTGTCCATGAGGCCACCTGCATCTCCGCAGGCTGGAGGACCCTCTTCCCCTGCTTCTTCCTGCAGCCAGACCGAGGAGAAGGGCATCCGATCCCTGTTATTTCCAACCACAATGGGTCTGGCTCTCCCCTCAGTCCAGGGAGAGGCACCCTGGGGGCTCTGCCCTCTCTTCTGGGTCTTTAGAAGAGCCTGTGGGCTGCTAATCCGCTCCTCACCACCCCCACCCCCCACACCCGGGCCCCCGTGTTTAAATTTAAAAAGAGAGTTTTCCATATGACTTGGGATGCTCACATTTCTTCTGTGTCCAGCTTTTTTTGTTTTGTTTTACGACAAAAGTTTCATTCTAGGTTTGAAAACTCCCTCCAAAATAGTCTCTGATTAAAAACCATAGTAAGAGCCAGATAGTTTAGTTGAGATATGCTGCATTCCGGGGGTGGGTCTATTTTCAGCCCAGAATCATCAGTGGGACAGGAACAAAGGGGCTGCAAGAGGTCTGTGCGGTGTCTTGGCCTGGGAGAGTCCCCTTTATGCCGGCTCTCTGTCCCAGTTCTCGGCCCAGATCAGTCCCGCAATCCCACTTGTGTCTGTTTATTCCTTCTTTTGGAACATCGATGTTGTGAGAAAGAAGTGCACGTGCATTGTTATATTGTTTCACTTCCTGAACTCCTATCAAAGTTCAGCAGTTGCCCCCCTCCCCCCCACAGCACGATGATGCCTGGCACATCCAAGGAGCTCAAGAAACCCCTGTGGAGGGAGCGATCGCTGGGGTCAGTTGTCACAGCCCACATGTTGCAAACCTCGCCGAGGCCAGCAAAAACCAAAGCTGCTTAGAGCCTGGCTACCCAAAGTGGTGGCCTGCCAGTACTGGTGGAGGAAAAAGGAAGCGGCACCATGTCTGTTTCAGGGAAACCAGTGAGCAGGGGAGATGGGCCAGTGGAGGAAGCAGAGGACTCTTCTGTCTCTGGAAGACAGCATGTAAGGGGCACGGTCATCCAGCACCCAATAAACATACCAGTCAGGTAGAGACGGCTGAGGCAGGCCAGCAGCCCGGCTGGGATGGAACTAGTAGGGTAGGAATAGTAACCACACAGAGACCCAGGGTAAATGAGCTCTTTATGTCTCTAACCTCTGGCCTAGAGAGCTGACTCAGTACAATTTCATTGAGCCATCAAGTATAGCTTCTTCAAATCTCCCTTTCACTCCATCTTTTCCCTCAATTAGGCCAGATTAGTCACTCTCGGTTTAAAATACAAAACAAAAAAATGAATCAAAATAAAAATGGTTCCCAATGCCCAGTTCTGTAAAGAATTCCCAGTAATCACAATGTCTGACTTCAGCGATCACTGAGAATGTGGTTCAGGTGACAGAAGGCAAACGCATCCTACAACAATTAGGGCCAAGTGAGAGTTTCGGGCCCCAGACGGCTTCACATCCACTTCAGGGCTCACCAACGCCTCCAACGGGCTTCAGAGCCAGGTCAGACCATAGCACTCGGGTTCCACATTGCCCCCAGGACACTGGCGATGGAGCCAGGCTCCACACCGGAGAGCAGAGGCCTGGGAGGGAGGGAGGGAGGGAGAGGCTGTCTACAGCTTGAGCTCCCGATCGGGCTTCATGCTAAAGGGCTCCAGCCGCTCGTGCTCGGGCAGCATGCTGTTGAGCCTCTCCATCAGGGGCACCGTCTGGTCGATGCCCATCTGTATGCGGCGGAGGATGGCAGACATCTCGTTGACTTTCTGGATCTGCTCCGCATACTTGGCATACCTTTTCTGGCGCTCCTGCATGAAGCTAAAGAGGGTGTCTACGGACAGATCCATCTGTGGGCAGGAGAAGAGAAAAATGCATTACACGGGTGCGCAGAGAAGGACGGGCACAGCGGGCTGGCCCCTCTCCATCCCAGCCCTCTCTTTCTGGCATGACTGCTGAAGCGACTGGGGGTGGGGTTGTTCTTCCAGGGTAAAAAATGCCACCCAAAGGTCAAGTCATACAAGGGGCTGGCCGCTATCAGTCACAGGGCTAGGGCTGTTCAAGCACACGTTCTTTCCCTGGTAACAAAGGTCACCCTCCGGGCTCCCATTTGGTGGCCCCTTTCTCTGCCCAACCCCACCCCGCCCTGTTTCTTGGATTATAATAAGGAAACTCCAGTTTGTAAAGAATCTGTCCTCACTACCCCTCAAGTTCCCCACCAAGACCCTTCCTACTTTATTTCCTTGACAGACCAGGGGGAAGACTCGGGATGAACAAAGGACCAGGCCACTCCCATCTCTCCTGGCCCTCAGCCTCTCCTCCAACCGGAGCCATCCCCTACTAGCACCTACTCGTCCACAAAGTCCTGCCCAAGGGGCTTGGGAGGCAGGGCCCCCTCCCCCAAATAACCATTCCTTTAAAAAAAAAATTTTTTTTTTAATGTTGGTCCGCGCGAGTGGGCTGAGCGGAGGGGAGGCCGAAGCAGGCTGCTCAAGCTTGCTTTCTCCACGTGGCTTCTTTCAAGTACTGCTTTTGAGACACCCAGGGGGGAAGGAAGAGCTGCGGGTGGGAGGCGGGCACCAGGAGAAGGCCAGAAGGCCAAGCATCTAATGCAGCCTTCAGAGGGCTCCCTGCAGGCCTGCACTGCCATTCTGCCTTTGGGAGGGGGGCATTGGCCAGGATGTGCCCAAGGGCAGACCACCAGGCAGGGCTCTTCGGGGTGGGAAACTCAGGGGAGGTGGAGGTGACTGCGCTCCGTGCACACCACCTGCTCCAAAATTCGGAACTGTAGGGGTTTCTGCATTTCCTGCTCCCCACCCTACCTCTGCCAAGAGCGACAGACACAAGGGCTCAATCGGAAATGGTCTCCAGGGCAGGAACCTACCACTCCGCCTCATGCCCTTGGCAATCAACTCCCCTCCCTGCCCCAGAGCCACCTTCAGGAGGGTGTTATGTGGCACACACTCCCCTGCGTGTTTCCACTTTCTGCGGGCCGAGAACTCCAATCCAGCCACACACACTCCATACATGCGAGTGCGCCCACCTTGTGGGAGTGCGTTAAGACTGCCCGAGAGGGAAGACACCACCGAGGGGCACCACCAGGCTGGATGACCCTCAGGGTCGGAAGGTAACTGAACCCAGATGTCTTAGCCCAGCACCGTCAAATGAGGGACATGCCACGTGATGGTGCATGGCATTTTAGGTGCTAGATGGCATGGCAGGAAAGCACACTGGTTCGCATGACGGCCGTTACTGCATGGAAACTTTACCTGTTCTTTCTGAAAGCAGAGAACAGAGACTCAATGGGGTACAGGTGAGATGTTAATACTCGAGGAACATGGGAATGCTACTTCTGATGTCCTCACCTTGGCTCTCTTGAGGGGGCTGCGAACCCTGGGTTCAAACCCAGAGGAGAAACCACGGAGAACCCAGGAGACCCTCTGGGAAATCTGTGCTGTCGTACAGGGTTGTTGGGGTCACAATCGACTTCATGGTGGACAGTAACAATAATATGTATGTCCTGAATAAATCTTTTTGAATAAATCAATTAAAAAAACTCACTGAAGCCCTCAATTTTCATCAGGCTTCAAAATACAAAAATGCAAATAATTGTTTTTCCAAAACACTCCAGGGAAATAAACCATTGAAAGGAATCAACTGGTTAGACTGTTCAGTGGCCAGCCAATGATGGTTGGTTTTCCATGACTCTTCCTCACAACCTTTGCCATGCTCTGAGCGGGCATCCAAGGCCCAGCTGGTGGTGTGAGCATGTGGCAGCGTTCCAGAGCAGTTTTGAAGTCTGCACCTTCCAAGTGGGCTGGCGTGCACTCTTGGCTTCTCTTCTGGAGAGCTTCCTCGTCCTGTCCTGCTGCTAGAAAGTGGGTGTAACCCACCTAGACCTTGGGGATAAAGGTCACGCTCTTCAGCTGGTGGAGCAGTGAGCTAGAAGCAGCCTGGAGAGTGAAGGCTTTTACCAGGCCTGGGAAAGAGCAGTCCATTTCATCTTGCGTGAAAACCGAAACAAGACCAGCCTTTTGCTGCTGAGTCCATTCTGACTCCGAGGGACACCACAGGGCACAAGGGATGTGCTCCACGTTAGCAGGGGCAGACTGCCACATCGTGTCCCCACAGAGCAGCTGGCGGCTTCAGGCCACCACTATTCGGTGAGCAGCCGAGTGCTTGACTTTCCTCCTGTACCAGCCACTGCACTGTGGGTCTTTGTTAACACAGCTGAACTTATTCTCATAGACATGAATGCAGTAAAGACAAAGTCTCTACCCTAAAAGGACACCTTAGTTACCAATGCACACGTCTGCAGACATGCTTATTCACTGTGAAGTCAATGGGATCTGCGGTCAGGGGATGTTAAACAACAGTTGTTTCACAAAGAGCCTTTGCTGCAAAGCATCCCTGTAAGGGTGAGTGATCATTCCGGTTTTCAAAATCCAAATCAAACTCCTCGCCATCAGTGGGGTGGTGACTCACCTAGACCCAGTAGCCAGAGCAAAGCTGCCTTCCCTCTGGGTTTTTGTGATTGGAACTCTTCATGGGAATCAGGCCTCGTCTCTATCTGAGGAATGGTTGCTGGTTTTCAACTTCTGCCCTTGTGATTAGCAGCCCAGCATGTAAACCGCTGTGTTTTTTATGAACAAGAGTGGTGCCAGGCTTGGGAAACGGCAAGCCATTTCATCTTGTATAAAAATCCTATATATAGCTTGTAGATGAAGACGTGGATTTAAGAATAAAAATTTTATTTCCTAAATATCTTTGTGACCTTGAACCGGTTATTTAACCTATTGGAGCTTTGGTTCTCCATTCCTTCTTTTTTGTTTGTTTGTTTTGTTTTAGGGGCATCACTGCCCTCTGATGGTGGGAGTAGGAGGCCCAGCCTTGCTGGATTTGAACCTCCAACCCAGTGGGCCGCAGTCCTGCGCACAACCACTACGCCACCGGGGCTCAGCCCTGGTTCTCCATTCCTAACCTGGAGCTAACGAGAGCACCTATTTCATCAGGTGAATGTGAAGATTAAAAGCACTAAACTCACTGCTCTCGGTCGATTGAACTCAGAGTGACTGTACTGGACAATATAAAGTGCCCCATGGACTTCTAAGACTGTAACTGTCGTCTTTCTCCTGAGCAGTGGCTGGTGATTTTGAACTGCTCATCTCTCAGTTAGCTGCCCGATTGATAACCCACTATTACCCGGCCCCCAGGAAAAAAGGAGGTGCTCCCTAAGTGATAGACTGTATGTCAACTGAAACAGACATGGTGTCTTCCCCTTGAAGACTGGAACCAGACCAAACCACTGCCATCAAGTCAATGCCCACTCATCTCAACCTGCCTGTGGGTTTCCAAGACTGCAACTCTTTTTTTTTTTTTTTTCTCAAAGGGGCTCATCATCCCATGTCAGGGCTGAGAGTGAGAATATCTTTTCCAATGGGTATATATAATGGGGCTTACAGAGCTCTCATGAGGCATGTACTTTATACAGACAGCATATTACATGGTTAATAGGTAATATCATAAGCGAGTAACATAATAAATAAGCAGTGAGGTGAATCAGCATCTTGACCTCGTGCTAGTTGACCTCAAACCCCACTGAGCCCTCCCCCGGGAGCTGCTACATTGATGGTGGGTTGACTATAAAACCTGATTGTTAAAAAAAAAAAATTTTATTGGGGGGTTCTTACATCTTTGATCACAATCCATACATTCCTCCAACGTGTCAAGTACATTTGCACATATGCCACCATCATCATTTCCAAAGCATTCTCTTTCCACTTGAGCTCCCGATATCAGTCCCCATTTCTTCGCTCTCCCTCACGAACCCTTGATAAGTTATAGATTATGTTTTTCATATATTACATTGTCCTCCGTCACCCCTCATCCATTTTTCTGTTATTCGTCTCCTGGGAGGGGGTTCTAGTTTGATTCTTGTGATTGATTCCCCTCCCTCCCCCCCCCCCCCCCTCCCCTAATCCTCCTGGTATCTCTACTCTCCTTGTTGGTCCTGAAGACTGCAACTCTTTATGGATGTGGAAATCCCTGTCTTTCTCCCTTAAGGGCAGGCTGTGGTCTCAAACTGCCAACTATGTAGATTTCGGCCAAACATGTAGTCAGTAAACCAGCAGGGCTCCAAGAAGACTGGAAGGAAATGAGAAATGTAGTGCATTATGGCCCGGAAAAATGACCTCACGTTGAGCAGACACTGTTGCCAAGGTGGAAGTGGGCAGGACGGGGCGGGGCGGGGTGGGGTCTTATGGTAAGGTCTCGTCCCTGTTACCGTACTCAGTGGTGTAGTGGCTCATGATCGGGCTGCTACCGACAAGGTCAACTGTTTGAGCCCATTAGCCATTCCCAGGGAGCAGAACGACGAGGCAACCTGCTCTCTTTAAAGATGTAGTTCTAGAGACTTTATGGAGCACAGTCCTCTGCCCCATGACGTCACTAGGAGTTGGAATCAAGTCAAGGACAGTGGGTTCCACTGGGTCCTTACATAGTATACAATTGCTCAGATAATGACTTACCAGTGGTTTTTAAATTTTTATTAATACTTTTGCTAACCAGTTTTATTTGTTTTAACTTCTGCTACTGAAAGTCTTACGACAGAGTCACATTAGTCACTTCAACGTTCCCCATCTAAACATTTCACCCACATAATAACTGATTCATTATTTACCTACAGGTCCTTCTGGTGTGTGTGTGTGTGTGTGTGTGTGTGTGTGTGTGTGTGTGTTTGTTTTATCTATATGTCTAGGCATGAGAATGAAAATCTATTACCACTGTTTGGCACCATCCTAAATGGTAAGACAAAAATGAATACAGCTGTATCAGTTTACACTCCAAAGAGGTAAACTGTGGTTACCTCAAGATTAAGAACCCTCGAGGCAGCCTCAGCTCACCTGTGCAGACTAGCTGGATGCACGGTCTGGTTAGTTAAGATCAGAAGGAACAAAATGTTTTCCTTTGACCATCATGGACTCCCACCTCTTGTCTGTCAGTGTGCCCTACTGTGGTGGCTTGTGTGTTGCTGGAAACGATGCCATTGGTATTTCAAATGCCAGCAGGGTCACCCAAAGTGGTTAGGTTTCAGCAGGGTTTCTGGACAAGGAACAGACAATGACCTCATTTCAGAGAAAGCAGTGGCTGGAAACCTCATGCACAGCTACGAACCCTGTCAGCTGCTGCAGGTCTAAGGAACGGACACAGAACACTGTTGGAGATGATGCTTCCAACTGGAAGGTGTTAGAAGAGTGACTGAGGAGGAACTGCATTCTCCAAGCGGTCAGCATCACAGTGTCAGGATCGTGGCTGTGGGAGTGGAGCCGTGGGGATTTTCATTTGCTAATGCAGCACGACTCAAGGTAAGAAGAAAGAGCTGCCGAAAAGGTAATCTTGGAAATTGGAATGTGTGAAGTATGAATCTAGGAAAATTAGAAGTCATCAAAAATGAAATTTGATCACATAAAGATTGATATCCTAAGTATCAGAAGGTCATGGCTGCCCACTTTGGAGGAAGCACCTTCTGTAAGCCTTACAATGTGCCAACCCTGGCCACACTTAACTGCACTTCTGACTGGAAGCATCTCTGTCTGTTTCTGTTTCTTTTTTCTTTGGGGGGGGGGGGCATCACTGGCCTCTGGTGGGAGTGGGAGGCCCAGCCTTGCACCTGGAGAGCTGCTGCTGGATTTGAACCGCCCAGCCGCAGCCCTACACTCAACCACTGTTCAACCACAGGGGCTCAGTCTGTTTCTTTTTCTTTCTCTCAGAACCTGGTGCTTCTAACTAGTTGTCCCAGCTTTCATACAGCAGCGACCTCCAGATTTTGTCTTTGACTTATCATTTGACATTTTAGACAGCTAGCTCCATTTTAGACAGTAGAATTGCCCCTTCTGCCACCAATCAAAAGCTGTCACATTCTAGCCCACCCTACCACACTTTCTTTTTTAAAAAAATCATTATATTGGGGGCTCGTACGGTCCACACATCCATCCATCGTGTCAAGCACAGTTGTACATCTGTTGCCATCATTATTTTCTTTCTACTTGAGCCCTTGGTATTGGCACCTCATTTTCCCCCTGCCTCCACAACCCTCCCTCCCCAGCCCTTGATAATTTATAAACTATTTTTTCAAGTCTTACACTGATGGATGTCTCCCTTTACACATTTTTCTGTTGTCTGTTCCCCAGGGAGGAGATTATATATAGATCAGAGGTTCTCAACCTTCCTAATGCCACGACCCTTTAATACAGTTCCTTGTGTTGTTACTTCATAAATGTAATTCTGCTATTGTTATGAATCAGGTGACCCCTATGAAAGTGTTGTTTGATGCCCCCCCACCCCAAAGGGTCAAGACCCACAGGTTGAGAATTGCTGATGTAGATCATTGTGATTGGTTCCCCCTTTCTTCCCCCTTTCCCCTTACTCTCCTGCTATCACTGCTCTCATTATTGGTCCTGAGGGGTTTATCTGTCCTGGATTCCCTGTGTTTCCAGCTCTTATCTGTATCTGTACTTATCTGTATATGCTCTGATCTAGCTGGATTGGTAAGGTAGAATTGGGATCATGATGGGGTGGGGGGGGGGGAGAAAGCATTAAAGAACTAGAGAAAAGTTGTTTGTTTCATCGGTGCTATACTGCATCCTAACTGGCTCGTCTCTTCCTTGTGACCCTTCTGTAAAGGGATATCTGGTTTTGGGTCTCAATCTCCCTCATTCACTCAAATTGATATCATTTTTTGTTCTGGGTCTTTGATGCCTGATACCCGATCCCATCGACACCTCATGATCACACAGGCTGGTGTGCTTCTTCCATGTGGGCTTTGTTGCTTCTCGGCTAGATGGCTGCTTGTTTATGTTCAAGTCTTTTAACGTCCCAGATGCTATATCTTTTGATAGCCGAGCACCATCAGCTTTCTTCAGCACATTTGCTTATACACCCATTTTGTCTTCAATGATAGTGTTAGGAAGATGAGCATCATGGAATGCCAGATTACTAAAACAAAGTGTTCTTGTGTTGATGGAGTACTTGAGTAAAGGTTTAAAGTCGGTCTGCTACCTTGACACTTAACATATAAATAAATGTATGTAGCTCTATTTCTCTATTGTTATAAATATATTTATATATGTACATGTCTGTATTTAAACTTTTATAAATGCCCTTTGCCTCTTAGTTCTTTCTTCTATTTTCTTTTACTTTCTCTTGTCCCACCATCATGCTTGGTCTTCATTCAGGCTTCATTAATTCTTCTTGGCTACATAGTCTTTGATCAAGTCCTACCAGGAACCCTATGCCTTCCTCATCATTGAGTCTAGATTACTTCTGGTCCCCTTGTCCCTGGGCTTTTTAACATCCACTTTCCCTGCTTCTCCTCCCATAATCCCCCCAACTGTAGGTCCTCTGGATTGTTTATCCCACCCATCTTTTCTAGATAGACATGTAAAGATAAGCACAAAAACAAGACAGAGCAAAACAACAAAAGAAAACCAAACAACAAGAAAAACTAATGACACAAAAAGAGGAAAGCTTATAAATAGTTCAAGGTCTATTTGTTGACCTGTAGGAGAGTTTTCTGGTCAAATCTAATGTGTTGTCATGCCCTGGCCCCAAAGTCTATTTTTGGTATTCCCTGGGGACTTTGTTGGTTTGCTCCCCTTGATAATCTCCTACCACACTTTCACCAGTTGACCCCAAGTAGGTGTTTAAGCTGGTAAGTCTCTATGGGAACACACATCATTCTCCCAAGGAGCAGGTGGAGAATATGAATAGCTGACCTTTCACCTAGCAGCCCAATGTTTAATTCACTGCACTACCAGAGGTCCTTTGGGGTATGCTAGACTACAACAACCTTGCATGGTCAACTCTACATTACCAGAATTCCTGGCCCTCACCCTGACCACTCTTCCCACAGAGGATTCAGGGGGCTCCTGGGGGAACTCTCTTTCTGAGGTGTCTTGTAAAATGGACAACATCAGATGTTTTCATTGATTATACCACACAGACTGAATGGCACGGAGCATCACAGACTAGGCATTTTGAAGTGACCTTGCTTAAGAAAACAATAGCTTAAAAGTGGCAGCTTATAAATATAAATTATTGGTATTTTCATGTACATACCTTTGGTCTGTACAGAAAAATCTCTCTCTAGTAAATCTCAAACCCCAAACAGGGCATCCATACTAGTGAGACTCTCTCCTTTGGTAACCTCCAAGCCAAACTCAGTCATCGCATTGATGCTGACTTACTATCCAATAGGGCAGCGTAAAACTGCCTCTATGAGTTTCAGAAACTTTAATTCTTTGTGGGTGTAAAAAGCTCCATTGTTCTCCCTTGGAGTACCTGATGATTTTGAACTGCTGGCCTTGAGGCGAGGAACCCAATATGTAACGACGACCACACTTATGCTCATCAGATTAGGAAGCTTAGATGAAAAACAACTCACTGCCAATAGGAATGTACTGGTCGGTAGAATTCCATAGTTAATTAATATAATAATATATGGGTTATACATCATCATATCTATTGTGTATATATGTTAAACACCATATATTGCTTTATGCACTTTATACATGTCATCTTTATTCCTTAGAAAAACCCTATCATATACTATCATTCTCATACTAGAGATGCAGAATTGGGGATCACAAATCATGCCCAGGATCATACAACTGTAACAAAAAGCCAGAATTCTAGCCCATGTCTGCTGGACTCCAAACTGAAGCCACCACCTAAGCCCGAGTGGATCTTTGGTACGAAAAACCAAATCAAACTCGTTGCCATCAAGTCAATATCAACTCATAATGGCCCCATTGGACAGTGTAGAATTGCCTCTGTGAGTCTCACTACAGGAGTAGAAAGCCCTGTCTTGCTCCCACCGAGTGGCGGTGGTTTCAAACTGCTGACCTTGCACTCATCAGCCCAACTTGTAACCACCATACCACCCAAACAAGGCAAACTCACTGCCATCCTGCCTGTGTGATCATGAGGTGTCAAAGGGATCAGTTATCAGGTATCAAAGAACTAAAAATCATATCATATGTGCCCACAGTTCTGGTATGATCGCTGTGTGCATAAGAAAATGTGATGAAGAAAGCTGATGGTGTCTGGCTATCAAAAGATATAGCGTCTGGAGTCTTAAAGGTTTGAAGGTAAACAAGCGGTCATCTAGCTGAGAAGCAGCAAAGCCCACATGGAAGAAGCACACCAGCCTGTGTGACCACGAGTTGTCGAAGGGATCCAGTATTATGCATCAAAGAACTAAAAACCGTATCACTATAAATGAGGGGGAGTACAGATTGGGGAACCAAAGTCCATCTGTAGATAACACAACATCCTCTTATAGAAGGCTCACAGGGAAGAGATGAGCTAGTGTAGCACCAATGAAACAGGCAACTTTCCTCTAGTTCTTAAATGCTTCCTCCCTCCTCACTATCATCCCAATTCTTCTACCTTACAAATACGGCTAGACCAGAAGATGTACACTGGTACAGATAGGAACTGTAAACATGGGGAATCCAGGAAAGATGATCCCTTTAAGACCAATGGTGAGAGTGGCGATCCTGGGAGGGTACAGGAAAAGTGGGGTAGAAAGGGGGAAGCGATTATAAGGATCTACATATAACTTCCTCCCTGGGCAGTAGATGAAGGGAGACATAGGACAGTGTATGATATGACAAAATAATCATCATTTATAAATTGTCAAGGGTCTGTGAGGGGAGGAGTTGGGAAGGAGGGGGAAAATGAGAAGTTAATACCAAGGACTTAAGTAAAAAGCAAATGTTTTGAGAATGATGTTGGCAACAAATGTACACATGTGCTTGGTGTACAATGGATGTATGTGTGGATTGTGATAAGAGTTGTATGAACGAACCTCCAATAAAATTATTTAAAAAAATAAAACAACCCAACTCACTGCCATCAAGTGGATACTGATTCATAGAGACCCTATGTGACAGGGCCCTATATTGCCCCTGTGAGTTTCTTTGACTGCCACTGTTTACAGGAGTAGAAAACCCCCTTCCACCTACATTCAAGTGCCTGCTCACTTCAAGGAAATACATGCCATGTGGAGCAATGTGGTCAGTAACCTTTTGAAATCCTTAACTGATGGATTTAGATGATAACATTTAGTTTGCAAAAGGAGAAGAACACTGATGTTTCTGATTTAACCGGAATTATTTATTTTGCCAATAAGAAAAATAATAACAAATTACAAGACATAACATGGACATTTACAAAACAAAAGCTGAGAGGAGCCTGAGAGGAGTAAACTATTTGCTAGCAAATAAACTTGAACGACATTCTCCCTGGCAAAGACTGTTGATACACTTTGTACTCTTGATAGTCCACGTGAACAAGCTGTTTCACAATCTTTGACCTCATCAGGGGGTTTAGAACATAGCATTTTGGGAATGAAGGGGGCCTGGGAGTTTTTCCCATCGCTGTCCCTGCATAGTACAGATGAAGACTGGCCTGGAAGAGTTCGGTAGTCAGCCTAGGCTCACATAATCCGTACTGAACAAGCTCTGGACACACCAGTACTGAACGGAGACCTCCTGAGTCCTATGCCCACCCTGCTGCAGTATTGTCTGCTGTCAAATAGAACTCTTTACTTCTGGTGACATTTCCATTGTTAGTTCTACCTCTTCCAACACACTCTAATTGTGTGACAACTGCAATAGACCACACGGTGTTTCCAGATATGGTTTCTGTTCATCAGGAAATAAGAACTGTATCGTTATTAACGCTGTCAAAACCAAGTGACAGAATCAAATCAAGTGAGCACTCCCATATCCATGAAGAATAGGAACCTGCTCAGGTGAGCCTAAGTCTACAATGAGAAGGCTTTCAATCAAAAGTGTGTGGCCTTTTGACTTCCTTCTGGGCTATTGTGAGCCTCTCCAGCTCCACATTAGCCTGCCATTTCCTGTTGGGCATGACAAACAATGGGCAGACTGTGGTTGGTGTTTTGACTAATTATACCTCAGGCTGATTGGCATCTATTACCACACACTGGACATTTTGAAGTGACCCTGCTTCTTTGTTCACACAATGTATCGGAATGCCTCAGTAAAGAAACAAATATTATTTGGGCCCTCAAAGAATTAAGAGCTATCAGGGGCTTAAGAGTTTAAATTGCATCCTTTTGTTTTAATGACTTGCCCACTCCCCCTCCTCCATCCCCCACCCCTTAAGCATATGTCTATGGAGAGGATAGGGGAGAAATTCCTAAAGCTTTAAGCAGTTCCAAAAACCTGAATATGTTAACTCCCCTCCAGCTCCCCTCCCCTAAATCACCCCACAAACCCACTGCCTTCATAGTCAATTCAAACTCATGAGGCAGAGTGGAACTGCCCCACAGGGGTTCTGAGCCTGTGATCTCTATAGAAGCAGAGGGTTGCCGCTCTCTCCTCCTGAGATACTGGTGAGTTTGAACCCTAACTTCTGGACTACCTCGTTGTTAAGTGCCATGGAATCAGCTTCTACCCATAGTGACCATACATGCACAAGAGAAGGAAACACCTGTTCCTATGCCTACACCCAGGGATGTAGCCACTGTGTGTCCATCTCGTGAAGGGCCTCCCTCTCTTTCGCTGCCCCACCACTTTACCAAACCTGATGTCCGTTTTCAGGGTCTGCTCTCTCCTGACGATATGTCCACAGTATGTAAGAGGGAGTCTTGCCATCTTCTCTTCTAAGGAGCATGTTGACCGGACTTCTAATACAGATGTTTGTCCTTTTAGCAGTCCGTGGTACTTCTTCTCCGGCACCACAATTCAAATGTATCTATTCTTCTACAGTCTTACTTATTCAATTTCCAACTTTCAAATGCATATGATGCAACAGAGAATCCCATGACTTGAGGTCTGGTAAACCTTCTGCCTTTAAGTCAGGCCTTGCTAGTCAATATTCTGAAAAGGCCCTGTGCAGCAGATTTACTTAGGGCAACACGTCTCTTGAGCTCTAGGCTGCTGCTTCCGTGCGCGGTGATTATAGAGCCAGCCACGCCCAAATCCTTGACAACTTCAAGCTCTCTCCATTGATCATGATGATACCTCTTGGTCTAGGGTGGAGGACTAGGGGCTTCCTTACATTGCGCTGTAAGCCATACTGAAGACTACAAACCTTGATCTTCATCAAGCACTTCCATTTCTCCTCACTTTCAGCAAGCAAGGTTGCGTCATCTGCATATAATAAGCCTGTTAAGCCTTCCTCCAATCCTGACGCCACATTCTTCTCCACGTAATCCAGTGTCTCTGATGATTTGCTCAGCATAAAGATTGAACAAGTATGGTGAGAGGACACCAACTTTCTTGATTTTAAACCATACCATTCTCCCTTATTCTGTTCACACAATTGCTTCTTGGTCTAAGGACAAGTTCCTCAGGAACACAATGCAGTGTTCTGAAATGCCCATTCTTCTGAATGCTAGCCACAGTTTTTAAATGTGGTCCACATAATCAAATAACTTTACATAGTCAATGAAGCACAAGGAATCATCTTTCTGACAGTCTCTACTTTGAGTCAAGAACCATTTACAACAGCAATGTTATCTTTTGTTCCATGTCCTCTTCTGAATACAACCTGAACTTCTGGTAGTTCCCTGTCAATATCCTACTGCAACTGTTGTTGGATGATCTTAAGTGAGATGTGTGTTATCAATGATGTCATTCTATCATCTGGATATTTCTATTGGGCCACCTTTTTTTGGAATGGGCACAAATAAAGATCTCTTGTATTAGTTGGCCAAGTAGCTATCTTCCATATTTCCTGGCATAGGTGAGTGAGTGCTTCCAGCGTTTCTTCAGCTGTCTGAAACATTTCAATTGGTATTCCATCAATTCTTGGATCCTTGTTTTTGGTTAATGCATTCAGGGCCATTTGACCTTCTTCCTTCAGAACTACTGGTTCACATATGTTACTTCATTAAATGATGGAATGTTGGATAGTTCTTTTTGTACAGCGACTCTGTGTATTCTTTCCATCTTGATGCTATCTGCATTAGTCAATTTTTTTCCCATAGCATTTTTCAAGATTATAATTCAAGGAAGGCTCAATTAAAAAAAAATTTTTGTGAGTTCTTTCATTTCAGCTACGCTGAGTGTGTTCTTCCCTTCCATTTTTCTAGTTCTATGTCTTTTGCACATTTCATTATAATTTATTTGGCTTTGTCTTCAGTGCCCTTTGAAATTTTCTGTTCAGCTTCTGATTCACCATTTCTTCCATTTATCTTTTATTTCCTGTCTTTTAATGATCTTTTGCTTTCTTCATGAATGATGGTCTTGATGTCTTCCAACAGTTCATCAGGTTTCCTATTAGTGTTCAATACATCAAATTTGTGCATGATATATTCTCAAAATTCAGGTTGGATAAACTTAAGGTGGTATTTTGGTTCTTGGGGATTGCTTTAATTTTCTTCTCCTATATCCAGACCTTATATATAAGCAATTGACAGGCTGTTCCACAGTCAGCCCCTGGTCTGATTTTAGCTGCTAACAATGAGCTTCTCCAGTGTGTCTTCTCACAGATGTAGTTAATTTAATGTTTGTGTATTTCAACTGCAATAGTCCATGCTTACAGTTGTCTTTTGTGTTGTTGAAAAAAGATATTCACTACGAATAAGTTGTTGGCTTTGCAAAATTCTACCATGTGATCTCCAGATTAATTTCTATTACCAAACCCATATTCTCCAACTACTATTCCTTTGTTTCCAATTTGTTCATTCTAGTCATCAATAATTATTACTGTGTCTTGATTGCATATTTGATTAATTTCCAACTTAAGTAGTTGGTAGAATTCTTTCATTTCTTCATCACTAGCTTTTGTGGTTGATATATATAAATTTGAATAATAGTTGTATTGATTGAGTATACTTAAATGTGGATAGATATGAGGGGATATCCCCCCCCACACACACACCAAATGGAGACAGCTCCCTAAGATGGAGCTTTCACAGTATGTATTTTTCCCTCTAGATAAATATCAAGCAACTTGCTCTGTGTTAGTACACCCAGTGGCATCACCTGGGAAGGTTCCTCCTGGTCACAGGCCATTTTTTCATAAAAGCAGTTTCACTACAACCTCATTCCTTGTGATGACTGATTTAAGAGACTAGGATGTGGCTGTGAAATTTTGTTTCCTGCTTAGGAAAAATGCTGCAGAAACTGCTGCAATATTGAACATAGCTCACAAGGACAGTGCTATGGGAAAAACCTCAAGTATAGCAGTGGATTTCTTATATAAAAAAAGGTAAAATGTCGACTGATATCAAACCTTGTTCTGGATGTCCATCAACTTCCCAACCAGGTTAGACTTTAAGGTTCTGAAAAGATTGTGTAAATGTGTGACAAAAAAGGCCTGATTTGTGGCACACAAGGGACTGTTTGTGCCATTGTGACAATGCATCTGCTCATGCAGCCATTTCAGTATGCCAGTATTTGGCAAAAAACAACATGCCTCTCTTGCCCCACACGCTTTAGTCACCTGAGCTCTATACAACTTCTTTTTGCTTCTACAAATAAAGAGGGGCATGAAAGGACAGTGATTTGATGCCATCAAAGAGGTGAAGAAAAAATGATGGAGATGCTGTCTAAACAGATGATTGTGAAAAATGTTTTCGAGAATGGAATTGCAGATTTGACAAATGTATTAAGTGTAATGGAAAGCACATTGTTTTGTTTTGTTTTTCAATCATTTTATTAGGGGCTCATACATCGTTTTTCACAATATATAAATAAGCATACTCGTCAAGTACCCTCACATGTCCACTTCTATTATTGTTCTCCAATCGTCCACCTTTTTCTCTTTAGCCCCTAGTATCGGCTTATCCATTCCTTCCCCTCTTCCCCTGGTCTCTCCTCCCTCCAACCCTCAATAGTTTATACATTGTTATTGTTTTGTCATATCGTACACTGCCCGACCTCTCCCCCAACCCACTCCTTTGATGCCCGTCCTTCAAATAAGAGCTTGTGTATATATCCTTGCTGTTGGTTCCGTCTCTCTACCCCCCCTTTCCCTCCACCCTTCCAGTAT
>PVJH01018508.1:0-45025 GCA_004026705.1 Nesogale talazaci | reverse complement strand
TCATGAGACATATTCATTTGCTCAAGCAATGAAACTACATCAGGGGCAGCAGCTTCAACTATACTCATGACTGGGTTAAGTTAACGAGAATGCACTCATATTTGCTACGATCCATCTGTTTTTTTTCCCCCCACAGGACAAATAGGTGATTCAGAGCATGAGGAATAGGTGAGTATCACCACTCGATATCCTTTAAATCCTCAATGGGGGCCCTAATGCCTGCAATTCCTCTAAAAATGTTGTGTTGTTTGGGGATTATTTTTTCCTAGGCAGAGACAATTCTGATGGCTTCCTGTCAGACTTTATCTACCAGAATAGCCCTTACTCCACATTTCAGGGATCCAATATGGGGGTCCTGTCTGAGTATGTCTATTCTAATGCTGCTGGAAGTGGGGAAAATACTACAGGATGTATTCAGGGTCTGAGAGATCAACCTGAGCTAAGAGTCCATGAACAACATGTCCTCCATATGCTCTCACACTGACTGCGGGGTCTTCAAAACATTTTGAGTCACCTGAGATTAGCATCCATTAATAGAGAGTGTTGGGCAATCTCTAAGGAACCTAGCTATTTCCTTTTTTCCAGTGAACAGTAGTCTTGTGAAAGGCTTCAGATCACCCTCAGGAAGACTGGGAGAAATAACAGTATTTATTTACAGCATAAACCTTTGGTGGTATAGGGGTAATCCTTGCTCAAAGGACCTGGTCTCCCTTTCACTCAAGGGTTATGGGTCTGTGAACTGGTTCAAGTCTGAGAATTGGATTGAGGGGTCATGACGCTCTTTAATCTGGCAATTCAAGTTAGAGACTGCCATTTACCTGATCTAGACTTTTTCTGCTTGTATAGGTCAATTAGCTATTTAGTAGAGACCTCGTCTGGGCCGAGCCCCGCTGGCGTAGTGGTTGAGTGCGGGACTGTGGCCCACAGGCTTGGCAGTTCATATCCAGCAGCAGCTCTCCTGGAGCAAGGCGGGGCCTCCTACTCCCACCAGGCGGCAGTGATGCCCACAAAAAAAAAAAAGTAGAGATCTAGTCGATTTCACTCCTAGGGATACCCTGTCTAAATAGCCATACGAGTCAAGCTCTTCTGATGACTGCTTGATGTCCATCACAGTAACCGTGCCCATGGAGTCTTTGTCTATTGAGTGCTACCACTTGGCTCCAATCCTTGGCTCAAATCAGCTTTCTTGCAGGCAAGAAAGGTATTTCCACCACTTACGTCTGGCTGACATAAAACAGCAACCACAGGAGTCTTCTGAAATCCTGGGACTCCCTTTACAAATTCGTATCTTAAGGTTTGGATAAAAGGTGTATCCTTGGGGTGCTCCCTTTGTGGGTTTGTTGGTTTATCCTGGTAATTCCAATCTAGCATGCTAATCTCCCTAAGCCTTTGAGACCTTTTGTAGCATACCAAGAAAAGTATAGTGATTCCACTTAGTATAGGCCTTTGCACCACCTATATCTCCCAACCAAATAAATTATTAGATCCTTTCCTTATCCCTTGAGCTGAAATATTGAATGAAGAATCTGTGCTTCTTGGTCCCATATTAATAAACTTGGACTGATCCAGACCTATGTTTCTTGTACCATTGTTCGACACCCTTAATAACCACTCCCACATTTATTCTCCAGGTTTCTGTCTGTACAGATCACAAATAATCTAGAATTCTTTAGGAGTATAGCATACTTCACTATCTGGGCCTAACCTTGGGGGATCCAATGTGACTAAATCTAGTTATAGATCTAGAGGCAATGATGACTGGGGAGGGTGTTTCCTGGGAAGATACAACAATGATCTGTCTCAGCATGCATTGTTGAGTTAATGTCCTAAAGTGTGAGTGGTGGGGATAATGACTTTTCTGAGACTGGATTAATCTCATTAGATGGGAGGCTTGGTGCTGGTATCTGAAGCAGTTCAATGGAATCTAGGGATGCAATATCTTTAACTTGTGGATTATTAGCTCATATATCCATACCCCAAGTTCAAGGGTCCCATTTCTTTCCAATCAGTGCTTTCATTATATATAACATCAGACATCTGTCTAGTTTGAGAATTAAGCTGGTATTGTAATTCAGCTATGTGTTAGTTCAGGTAGAATAGAGGAACAAATTTCAAAGCCATGTATATAGGTATAAGGAATGGGTTTATATTCAAGAGGAACAGGACATTGAGAAAACACCCCAGCCCAGTCCAGCTCAAAGTCACAAGTCCGATATTAACCCATATGCCCAAAATCAGTCCATAAAGTCTCCTTCTGACTCACAAAGTCACAGGTCAGTGGGTACAGAGTCCCGGCACCGACAGGGGTCTCCCCATGGCTCCTCACTTCCAGGGCTCAGGGTCCATCAACAGCATCCCATGCTGGCAGAAGCAACTCATTGCTTGCAGAGGCCTCCATGTGAGTGCCCCAACCTCCCAGGTCCGGCTCCATCAGAGTAAAGCCGCGTGGTCTCTCCACCGGCTACTCCAGCCTCCCAGACGCCGCCATTCTGTGTTGCCTGTGGTTAATCATCTCTGAAACTAACTGCCAACAACTGGGGAATATTTCCCTTCACAAGGGAAATATTGTGAGATTTCCCTGGAGTCTCAGATGAAAGCCATGCCCACATAGAGGCCTCATCGGCTACTCAATGGCTATCTCCAGATTAACAGGCTAGACTCTACCCCCACATTTCAATCATAAAATTAACATAAGCACATGACTGCCACAAGCTACTTGTATGATAAGACTCTGTGTTTGGTTTTCTGTGATACCTGTTCTGTTCCTCTAAAAGATAAGACTTTCTTTCATGTCACAAGGAGAAGCTTTTCTTTGGCATTTGAGCCAGTCTTCTAAAACCTTGAGTTCATCTCTTTCCTTTACTGGTTGGTCCATTGAGAGTAGTACCAACCAACTAGTTTCCCTTCACTTCACATCCTTAAAAAAGTGTAGAAAGATACCAAACACGAAATCACCCAGAGTCTCAGTTCTCAACAACAACTTCAATTATTTGTAGTGGTGTTTTTGAGATCGGCTTGGTCACTTCCCATCATAGATTATCAACGTCCTCACTACTAATAGTGACATACTGATCCATGCGTAAGGAGACAGAGGCAGAGTTCTCTGTGCTTTTAGGCCTACTTAGACTTGAGAACCAATTTAGAAAACTTCACTTATGATTTTTTCCCTCTGAAACCACTCCTGGTACCAAACATGTCAAGTGGGGTTCCCTAGAGATGCAAAACCAGTGAGACTTGTGTGCCGATGTATATAGAAAGAGATTGATATCTAGAACTGGTTTGCACAATTATAGAAGTACACAAATTCAATTCAGTTCAAGTCCGTAAGTCAGATGAAGCTGGAAAATTCTCCTGACTCTTGTAGCTTCAGAAGCTGGCCAACAGCGAGAAGGATGACAAAGCAAGAGGGCCACCTGCTGGCGGATACAGAAGTAAATGAATGCAAGATTGGCACTGCGCCGATGGCTTCTGGGATTAGTGGCAACAGAACAACATATCAACAAGCCAGGAAGTGGATCCAGATCCAGCAGAAAGGGAAAGGGCAAGAGAGAATACAGCCTCACTCAGGCTCTTTCTATCTTATACAACAGGCCACTCCTCCAAGGAGGTGTCATAAGGCTGTGACCTAATTCATAGACTGGGCTCCATCCAGGTAGATCTAGTTGACAAAATCTCTATCCATTACCGCTCCCATTCCTTCGTGGTGAAGGTAAGTGTGGTCAAGGTGAGTGTGGACAAATTTTTTTCATTATAGGTCTTTGCTGTGCAATATGGTGACCACTAGGAGATGAACTTGACACCAGGGCAATGATTGGGATTATGGTTTAGAATTTTATGTAACTATTCAAATTGAGATTCATTAAAAGAGAGTAAGCACTCACTTCTTCCATCACCCTAGCCACATTTCAGTTGTAGACAGCCACATGTCTAGTAGCTACCCCACTGGACAGTGCAGATAACGGACATCTTCATCTGGGTTATTGCAGGATATTCTGGTGAAGACCTAATGATCTTCAACTGAAAGCTTCTACAGTTCATCACTCCAATTCCAAAGGGACTCAGAAAAGAGGAGCTGAAGCTTCCAAGTCCCTTCTACCAGAAACATGTCCCCAACCAGGTCACCTACATGCTATGATGTACCTATATTATGACTCTGGGTGTGGTAGTAGTTAGGGCTGTTGAGGGGGATGGGGAGTGAAATATTTTTATAGGGAATCTTCTGTTGCAGAGCTGTGAAGGGGGAATCTAATCCCGCCCACCCCGACCCCCCACCCCCAGGAGAAGTTCCCACAGAAGTGTTTTGCGCTGGGATTCTGTCTCCAGGAAAAGGTTCCATCATTCCACCAAAGGCTCATTTTGGGATGAACTGTGGGTTTTTCACATCTTCTGTCAAATGGCTACTGGAGGAGCCTGCTGGTCTGAAGGTGGGGGCTTATCTAACTCACGTCCTGTCTCTCTCAATTTTTACAAGAAAGGTGTAGGGAACTCCAGGCATCTGATAACACACTTGTCTGAACAGGCAACCAGTTTTGGGGTTTTTTTGCCTTCTTTCCAGAGTCAATGTGAGGAAGTTCCCTCCTTTTGTTCCTGGAAAACGCTACCACCTGTCTGCTCAAGTCTTCCTGGACCCTTAATGGCTCGGTCCGTTCAATTCCATAACCTCCTTGTGCCTTTCTCACTCCCCATCTAGCACTCTAAGGCCACTCCTCTCCTGGATCTTCCTTTTTAAAATGTTTTTGCTTGTTGTACATTTTTTATTAAAAATCATTTTATTGGGGACTCATACATCATTTCTCATAATACATAAATAAATATTCTGTGCCAAGCACCTTCACATGTCCGCTGCTATCATTCTCCAAACATCCACCTTTCCCCTTGAGCCCTTGATATGGGCTTCCCATCCTTTCCCCTTTTCTCCTGCTCTCCCTTCCCCACCAATCCTCAATACTTTATAAATTATTATTGTTCTGTCATATCTTACACTGCTCAACTTCTCCCCGAACCCACTCTTTTGATGTCCATCCTCCAAATAGGAACTAATGTGTATATCCTTGCAGTTGATTCCATCTCTCTACTCCACCTTCTCTCTACCCTTCCAGCAGCTCCAGTCTAATCACTGGCCCAAAGTGGCTCATCCATCTTGGTTTCCCCATATCTCCAGCTCCCCTCTCTACCAGTGTACTTTCTCCAGTCCATCTGGATTTGTAAGGTAGAGTTGGGACCATGATAGTTGGGGGGAGGGGGAGAAGGCTTCAGGAACTAGATGAAACTTGTATGCATCATCACCACCTGGCTGTACCTTGACTGGCCTGTCTCCTCCCCGTGACTCCCCTGTAAAGGGGTGACCAATTACCCACCAGTGGGTCTTAGGTCCCCACCCTGCTCTCCCCCTCATTCATAATGATGTGGTTCTTGTTCTTTGATGCTCAATACCTGCTCCCTCCAGCCCCTCTTGATCACACAGGCTGGTGTGCTTCGTCCACGTGGGCTTTGCTGTTTCTGCGTTGAATGGAGACTTGCTTATCTTGAAGTCTTTGAGACTCCAGACACTTAATCATTTGGTAGCTGGGCACCATCTGTTTTTTCTGCTCTGTTTGTCTCTATATCCATTTGTCTTCAGCGGTCATATTGGGAGTCCATTGGTCCATTGATTTTGATTTTTGTTCTTTGATGCCTGATACCTGATTGTTTCAGCACTTCATGATCACAAAGACATGTGAACTTCTTTTATAGTGGGCTTTGTTATTCCTTTGTTGCTCCTTAGATGGCTGCTTGTTTATGCTCAAGCCTTTAAGACCCAGATGCTGTATCTTTTGATAGCTGGGCACCGTCTGCTTTCTTCACCACTCTTGCTCATGCTCCCATGTGTCCTCAGTGGGCGGCCTTGGTGATGTGTGCACATGGTGATATGTGGGGTTTTTTTTGTTTGTTTGTTTGTTTTCCATTTGATGTCTGTTGCCTTTCACCACGGTGTGACCACGCTGGCTGTTGTGCTTCTGCTGTGTGGGTGTGATCTCTTCTCAGGTAAATAGTCTATTGTTTATCTTCAGGCTTTTAAGACCCCAGACAATATATGCTTTGATGGCTGGGCACCATCAGCTTTCTTCAGCACATTTGCTTATGCACCCATTTTACTTCTGTGATTGTGTTGGGCCAGTTGGATCTCCCTCTTTGCTGGCAAATATCTTACACAATGGGGCAAGGAAACTGTGAAGGGTTTTAATGGAAGATCAACTACCTATTTTAGAAAGTTAAAGTGGAGGATGGCCCCAGGGGAAAGACTTGAGACAGACCCTTACCATAAGGTGATCAGATGTCCTGCTTTTTAGCAATTATGTCCCGTGGCGTTTTAAAGTTAAAATAGATATGTGACAGTACTATTTTTGCATTCTATAAAATTTTTGTTGCTCCATATAGACCAAAACTTGGATCAAGAATCCACCCCCGCCCCTGGTCAATGGTGTCCCGCTTAAAATCTGGTCACTTTCCCTTACCAGCACCAGTTGCTGTTGAGAGGACTCCAACCCAGAGCGGGTCGGAGGAGAACTGTGCCCCTCGAGGGTTTGCACTTCTTGGCTGCTGATTTGGAAGGAGAGCACCTGGTCTTTCCTCCGAGAGCTTTTCAGGTGGCTTGAACCTTCCAATGAGCACTTAAGTGCTTGAACTCTCCATAGCGCGGGAGGTCCCAGACCCTGCTGTTGTTGTAGGGTGCTGCGGACTTGATGTTCACTGATCGCAGCCCTAGGTGACAGAGCAGAATGGTCTCCATGTTCAAGGCCTTCATCTTTATAGGGGCAAGTCTCCAGGTGCTTGCACACGTGAAGTTGCTTTCAGCTTCACACCGAGAACCTTTGGGTCAGCAGCCAAACCTTTCCTTGCTGTGTGGCCAAGGGTGCTTCCAGGAACTCCTTCGGAGAATGATAGTGGGCTGTACCCGCATCCTCCTGGGTGTCTGTGGGTATAGACTCATGTCTCCCACATAGGAGCCTTGTGCAGTAGATCTTACTATCCCCGTTTTAGAGATAATAAAACCCAAACATAGCCCAACGGAATAACGTGCCCCCTGCTAGCGCATGACATAGCTGAAATCCTAGCGTGGACAGCCTACCTCCAGAATCCACAACTGTTGCTCACTTTTGTAGTAGCATAAACCATGTCCGGGTCACAAAAATCCTACCTGTGTGTAACCTCTTAGCTAGGAAAGAAAAGCCTATTATGTTCTAAATTCCAGGTACATATGGTGGTGTGTAATGACAAACAGGTGCTTGGCTGGGCTGTCTAGAGAAACAAAATTATGACACTCATATATGTGTAAGAAAACAGATTGTATAAGAAGGTATCTCATCCCAGTCCAACTCAAATCCTTAGATCCAACACTAGACAGAGTCCTCTTCAGACTCACAGTGCTGATGATGTAGAAAGGTCAAGGCCACAGGCTAGTCAGTGCAGTCACGTGAATTCAAGGTCAATGGAAACATGTCAGGGCATTGACTACTCTCCTGGGTGGGTGACCCACATGGGGAGACCTTTGAAGGCAGGAACAGATTCCCAGCAAGCAGAAAGGTGAAGGGGCAGAGAGAGGGGTTGGGGGGGGGCGGGGGGAGACATCTCCAGGATCTCTCTTATAGAAAGGCCACACCTCTCAGGAAGTATCGTCAGGCTACCACTTGATTGATAGGTTGGACTCCATCCCTGTACAAGTATAAATTGATATGAAATCTAGCTGCAACCATCCTCCATTGTTAAGAAAGCAAAACATTACTATTAAAAAGCAAAAACAAAACGTATTGCTTCCAAGAAAATTCTGATTCATAGTGACACTGGATAGGGTTTCAAAGACTATAAATCTTTACAGGAGTCTACAAGTACCTAGATTTACTAAAAGATTTTTTAATACATAGAAAGGTATACTATATTTATATGCTAAGATAAGCATTCCACTAACTAACGTTAGATATGAACCACACCTAACTTTTCCAATTTACATTCAAATTTGACTTAAAGACAAATTAGGAACAGAACTCATTTCTAATCCAGGATAGTCTATAGTTTAAGGGGCAAAAGAAAAAACTAAAGAAAGGGTAGCTGATAATATTGCTTATCTACAACCAAATGCTTCATGGAACTTGGTTTCTTAGTTTGGAGTTTTAGGTTTATGGCGTCATAGGATATCCCAGTTAATTGGCCTAATGATATATCTAGGGCTTCTATTATACAATTTATTTATGTAGTTCCTGAGACCTTACTTATTTATTAAGTCATTTGTTGGGAGCTCGTACAACTCTTATCACAATCCATCCATCCATCCATCCATTGCATCCTCAGACTTTAAGGATTCACACATTTCCACTCAAGGCACAACCAGTCTTTATAAATCCCTCTATAGATAAAGGAGACAAATTAGGTATTTGAGGAGGAAATGAAATATGTGGATAATTGTCTCTATGAGCAGCTGATTTCTTTAGCCAGGAGACCTAAAGAACTGGATGGTGCCCAATTACCAGGCACTGACCATGTTGATGAAAGTCTATAGAAAAATCTTGATCAAAAGAGGGGAAAACACAGAACATCAGTTCAAATGACCGTGGACAGATTTCTGGAACCATGAAGCTGTGTGAACCCCTGAAACTATTGTACAACAATAAACCTTTAACATTAAACCAAAAATATTTCCAGAATCAGACTTCTTAAAATAAAAATTTAAAAATAGTTTAGCTTAACTAGTAAAGGATGTCTGGCTTGTGCGGTATACTTTCAAAATTAGCTATCTATGTAATATCAAATTGACAACAACTAAAATGATTATACAAGAACATTAATTAGCATGCTTATGCTAATGGGAGAGGAATCACTCAGAAAAAAAGAGGGCAAATCTCCTCTGATCATAGTGAGGAGTGTGAATAGCCTTGTTATCAGACAGAGAGCATCTTCAAGTTGATTGTGGCGGAAGTCGTTAGGTTACATCTTATCATTCCATCTCCCTTTCGACCCTTTTTAAGGTTGCTTCAGTTTTTTAAAAAGGTGCAGTGGAAACATATGTGGATGAAGCTTCTGGTGAATCCCCTCTGACCACAGACCAGGGATGGGACTAGTCTTGCTGTTACGCTGAGTCCATTGGAAAGTGGAGGATTGCAGATGTCGATAGGTTAAAATTTAACACCTTATCTTTTGATCTCCCTTTTTACCCATTTTAAATTTGTTCTAGTTTTTAATATTTTCTTCTTAATTGAGGTTTTTCTTGATCTCACTTTGTTATTGTTTCTAGCTTTATAAAAAATGTTTTTCTGTATATAAAATCCAGAACAGGTAAATCTGTAGCAAAAGTAAGTGGATTAATGGTTTCTTGGTGGTATCGTAGGGGAGGTTGGGGGAGGGAATCAGGAATGAGAAGCTGATAATGAGGAGTATAAGAATGAAGAACATGTCTTAAAATTGTGGTGATCATTACACAACTCTTTGATATGATTGAACTATTGAGTTTTATGATTTTTGAATTATATACTAATACACTGTTAAAATTAATAAAGGCAAGTCCCAAAATTGAAAAAAAAGAGAAAGAAATGTAAATTTAACTCAAACATTTTTCTACCTGATATGTAACCTCTTCCCTAACTTTACTTTTTTTTAAATAAAAGTGAATAATTAACACTGCCCCCAGGGCAAACAAAAAAGAAGAGTAAGAATGGTTGTTTAACTCAAAAAGCAATCTGTGCCATTAAATTTTTATATAGAAATTTGCTTATGTTTATGTTAGTGCTACACTGGTTTGATTATTGTCACTTTGGGTCATTTACCCTTGTTCATATATTTCAAAATGGCTGTGGCTATTTGAGGTCTTTTGAAATTCCATATGAACTTGAGAACTGGCTTTTCCAGTTTAAAAAAAGAAGGAAGAATGCCAAACTTTTGGAAATTTGATAGGGATTGTTTTGAATCTGTAAATTGCTTTGGTAACATCTATAGCTTAATAATATTAAATCTTCCAACTGATATATATGATCTATCTTTCCACTTACTTAGATTTTCTTTTATTTATTTCACAATGCTTTCTGGTTTTCAGTGGATGAATCTTATCCCTTTTGGTATTTTATACCTAGGTGTCTTATTTTTTTAAGTGCGATTAAAAGCAGAGTTGCTTCCTTAGATTTTTTTTATCTCACCCATAGTTCATGATGGATGTATAGAAACCCACCTGCTTTCTCATGTCGGATCTTCTGTATGTAGGAACATGTCATCTGCAAAGAGTAGTTTTACTTGTTCCTGTAAAATTGGACGTCTTTTACATGATCTTGTGAATTGCTCTGTGTATAACTTCTCATGCAACATGGAGTTGTATAAGTGAAAATGAGGATCCTGGTCTTGTTCTTGCTCTTAAGGACAAAGCTTTGTGATATGACCTGTGGAGTTTTTTGTTTGTTCATTTGCTTTCTTATAAATGTCCCTTTTCATGTTGAGAAAAAACTTCAGTCAAAAAGAAAGCAGACGATGTTAAAAACTGGAACATATTTAAAATGGGCCCAAAGGAAGATCAAATGATAAGGTGTTAAATTTTAGCCTAATTACACCTGCCATCATCCACTTTCCAGACCTTTCTGCATGATAGCAAGATTAGTCCCATCCCTGGCCTGTGGTTGAAGGAGATTCACTAACTGGCTTAATCCATGTGGATTTACCTTTCACTTAAAAAAAAAATGGAAACAACATTAAAATGGGTAAAAGATAAATCGAATAATATTAAAATTAACCTAGTGACATCTGCCACAATCAACTTTACCATGCTCTCTTGTCATCTCCCTCAGTGGTGGTCGAAAGGAATTGGCCACAGGTTTAATCCACATGTGCACCCTGCATAAGGATGTCAAGCTTCCACTGTGACCCATCACGGGCAAGTCAGGTGTTCACAATGTTGACTAATTGTTCCACTAGGCCTAAGACTAAGAGCTGAGAATCCAACTGCACCCCTGGTTTATATTATATCCCTGGCTCATTTTACAGACATCACTGTCACGCTACTAGAGTACCCATAACACATCCCCATGGATCATAAGATAATTCCATTGCCAGTAACATTAGTCAATGACATAGAATTTAAAACAATGTTGAGAAAAGGAGTTTATGGGAATTTATAGATGTGTAGGACATTTTACTAGATTGTAATACATGAATTGCTAACTTGTGCAACTTTGAAACTTGGGTGGCTGGACACTAGTTACGGGAGCCGTCATGAGGATTGGAGATAGGGCAATACTTTCAGGCACACTCATTTACAAAGGCAGAACCTGCCTGATGGACCAACGTCACAAAAAAGGCTCAGAGAACAAGAAAGTTAGTGACCAGACATCCCACTTTTGGTGGGACAGTCACGATTTTAAACAATTTTTCCCGCATCCTACGGCATTTTTTAAAAGTCCTGATTTTTGGAAAGAATGCACGACAAGCTAGGGAATGGCAGGAGAACGGGAAGGGAATATACCCCCTCTAACACCCACCCCCCATCCTGGTCAATGGTGTCCTGCTTTACCAATGTTAAAATCTGGTCACTTCCAGAAAGTGGCAAGAATACGTTGGTCCTGGGTCTCCATTTGCTGGGCGCCCTCTAAGGAAAAGGTCCAAACCAAGCCAAAGTCCAGCGCTCACCACTATCCTGAGCTTGAAATGGCAATCATCTGTTTCCTTTCCAGCAAGGGCATTTCAGCTTTCAGTTCAAGGGAGCGTTTCAGAGCCTTACCTCTGCTACACGCGAGTCATTCCAATTCAGGTGCTTCTTGTGTGGTCTACAAAGGGTGCTGTGCACGTTAAGAGACCTGAGTCTATTTTTTCCCCCATCGATCATTTTATTGGCATCCGGTCTAATGCATCAGCTTCAAGACCAGCTGGTCGTTTGTCTCCTACAAAGGAGTCATTCAACTTCGTCAAGGTGGTTCTGATCATTAGGCAACTCTGGGTTCCTGCATTCACCACGTCATTGAAAACGCTCAAGGTGGGTAGGAAGATGCTTAGCGGGGTGACCTCACTAAATGGTTGAGCGAACCCCAGGAGTTTTCGAAGTCATTAGTGATGAACATCGCCTCCACGTACACTAATTTGCACACGTGCATCAAGTTGCTTTTGTGAGTCAAGACATTAGCAGTTCTTTCCATGCAACATTTAACCACGCCAAAGAGAATGACTACAGTATTAAAACCACCACGTGTCTCCCCGTTTGTAAAGAAGACCAAAACCCTCGCCCTGGATTGATCACATCATCATCAGTGGACAAACCCCCCAAAAGAACAGAGTCTAACGTCCCAGATGTCTGCTACATGTTGCCTGAGTCCCCAGGGGCGGGTAAGAAATGAGCAAATGGACGCCCTTGTTAATATTATCTTCCCGCTCTTCATAAAGATTCTAAGACTCCAAACTCCTGGCTGGTGAGTCCATGCTGACTTGTAAGACCCTACTGGACAGCGTAGACGTGCCCCTGTGGGTTTCCAAGACAGGAAATCTTTATATGAGTAGAAAGTCTCGGGGCTGAGCTCCGGGGGCATAAGTGGTTGAGTGCAGGACTTCGGCCCCGGGCTTGGCGGTTCAAATCCAGCAGCTGCTCTCCAGGAGCAAGACTGGGTAGCTTCCACTCCCCCCAGCAGGCAGTGATGCTCCCCCCAAAAAAGAGTAGAAAGTCTCAGCTTTCTCTTGAGGAGCAGCTGGTGGAATCAAACTGATGACCTTGCAGCCCGCAGCCCAACCTATGACCCCCTACGCCGTATGAGCTGGGATCCGTGATCATTGAATTTCACTTCAGGGTCATAAGAAAACCCCTCTGCTCTATAGCTTTGTCCTCAATCTGCTTAATTCACAAATGGGTGACGCCGCTTTTGAGCAAATTATGCTACCAAAATTCCCCTGATCTGTGAGGATAAGTTATATCGAAAGTAAGAATCCAAGTTGCCCTTGTGACTCCACTTACCTTTTGGGGGGGCCTCACTGCCCTCTGGTGGGAGTGGGAGGCCCAGTCTTGCTCCTGGAGAGCTGCGGCTGGATTTGAACTGCCAAGCCAGTGGGCCTCAGTCCCTCACTCAACCACTACGCCACTGGGGCTCAGCCCGAGATTGCACTTACCTTTGTCAGGCTTTATCCCCTCTTTAAAATCGGTTGGAATTTCCTCCCACAAGTTCCTGCTGGGTGTCACAGTTGCTGGCCGGGTGCCATGGAGCTCCTGCCGAAGGACTCACTGGTGCTCTTTCGTGTCTTGGCTCCACGGTTGGGAGTCCTGTGTTCTCTTTAGCAGCTTTCTGTACCTCTTTGTGCTTAGTGGGGACTTTTCAGAGTAGTGTGGACTCGCAGACCAAGTCCAGGACACAGATGCCCGGCTGGTCTCACCATGACCCATTTACCCCACCCCTAAGAGGAAAAGGTTAAGAGGCCCCATTTGGGCCCCCTGCTTCCCCTCTGATGGGTTATCTTCCAGGAGAATCTCACTTCCTCTTTGAAAAATAGCTTCTGCTAGGCATAACTATCTTTTCACCAGGCCCGTCTGACTTCCCCGGTGCAATTCCTGTTAAAATACCATTATGCTACCATTAGATCATTGTTCTAATACAAGCATGGAGGTTAGTCTGCTCTTGAGGGAGGTTCCGCTGTCCTTCAGGGGAGGGATGATTTTATAGTCCAATTACTCTTGGAGCCTGATCGTTGTGCCCTGTTTCCTCTTTTCATGGCCCCCTCTCCCCCAAGACTGATCTTGAAAAAGAACTTGTCAGCAGTTATCCAGGACAGGAACTGCTATTATGAAACTCTTATTCTGTAGAGTGGGTAAGGGGGTCCCCATTTTGGGTTGTGGGGGTGGGGTTGTGGGGGGGGCTGTTCAGCTCTGTCCTTACAAGTGACACAGTTGTAAGGGTGCCCAGTTGACACAGAGACTCAGAAGTGGGAGTGCTGGAGAAACAGCAGATGCTTGTTTAGGCTGTCAAATCTGCCCGGGGGTTAGAGTCACTCCAACTTACTGCTCTGGAGTTGACTCCACCCCCACCGCCTTGTCCTAGAGTGGGCCTCCGAGCTCTCACACAAAACATGTTTGCCCCATTTCGTATCATCGGTTTTGTATGTGACGGTGTAAAAGAACCATCAAAACTCCCAATACTTTCCCCTTCACCTGCTCCTTGAATTCTCTCCTCCCTCTGCATCTTCCAGTCCCCCCAAGTTTAACACCTATCCACAGTTTAGTCCAGCGGCTCCCAACCCCTGGTTGAGACCCCTTTGAGGGTCAAAAGACCCTTTCACAGGGGTTGCCCGATTCGTAATAGTAGCAAAATTACAGTGATGAAGTAGCAATGAAAATAATTGTATGGCTGAAGGGTCACCACCACACGAGGGCCTGTATTAAAGAGATGGGGCATTCGGAAGGTTGAGGACCCCTGCTCTAGTCTCTCTTCTTCCTTCCTGTGCCTTTCCCACCTTGGCAAACTCCAAAGTCTGTTCGCTTTAGATGGACTTGGAGAACATTATGTTGCATGTAGCTAGCCAATCACAAAAGGATACATGTTATATGAGACTACCCATACATGGGGTAGAAGGGGGACAGCAGATAAGATGAAGACATTCATATACCTTTGAAAACAGCACTCTTGAAAGTACTGGGGTGCAGTGGGTTCAGTTTCCAGTGAATGTACATGTAATTTGCATATGGTTCCTTGGGTAATACCAGACAGAGATGGGCATACATCACAGTGTGACCTGTGAATAAACTAGCTCAGCCCCTCTCTCGGGACTTACAACTTGGGAATGATCGAATCAATTGGTTCCTTGTGATCATTTCTATTTATTAATATCTTTATTTTTGTTCAAAATGATACTCATAACGTGTCGTTAGCCTGAGTTTTCCTTTAGTCCTTTGGGTAGATTTGATATCTTTTTTTTTTTTATTGTGAGAACTGTACCAGGAGGCTTCAAAAGCTTGTGGGAAAATGGAAGGAAAAGATGATGGAATTTTCTCACGAACTTTTTAAAGCCCCTTCTTATGTGCAGCAAACTGTTTGCCATTGAAACAATGTTTCCATGTCCAGGTCGGAGACATGACTTATGTGTGGTATGCTTGTTAATCATCACCCTTATCCTTTCCCAGACTTTCCCATCCCCCTTAATAGCAGCACGGTATCTCCGTCATGCCATTGTTTAAAGGTTTTTACGGGGTAAATCCGTTGCCTGGGTTTCCTCGCTGAGAACTTCTTGCGTTTTATTTTGTTCATTTGAATGGGCCTTCCTGTTTCTTTGCATGCCTTGTGATTTTTTGTTGTTGTTAAGAATAGAACATTTGAGTATCATAATGAATGCGGTAACTCTGAAAATCTGATTCTGTTTGTTCCCAAAATTTGCTCTTTTTTCTCTTTTAACTGCTGACGGCTGTAATAATCCATTTGTCTAGTGACTTTCTGTAAGGTCTTTCAGAGACGGAGGGAGACCCTTAATTACTAGATTTATTGAGGGCGGTGAGGTTTGTAGGGAAGAGGAAATCAAAGGAAATGACGTGAAAGGGGTGTAGGATAGCCACACGGAGAAAGGTTCGAGCGGGCCCTTTGTCTGAAGCCAGAGAATTAGCTAATAAAGGGGTAGAGGCCACGAGAACCGCTCTCACAGAAAGGAAGAGAAAATTAATAACAGTAACTAGCTACAACAGAATTTGGCAAATAAAGAGTTACAGGGCTCTGGTGCCAACGTGACAGCTTCTTCGGGGAAAGGTACGGGGCGGGGGTGGGGGGAAGAGATAAGCAGTCATTTCAGAGAGCTGACAAAGGAGCTCCCACGGCAGTTATGTCTTGGGGGCCATCTATAACGTTTGTAGACTTGATGAATCCCGCGTGTCTTTCTGGCTGGGGCGGATAACGCGAATCCGCTTTCGGCCCAGGGAGATGAGCGGAGTAAGCCTGGGAAACCGAAGACATGTTTGTGGCTGCTCTAAGTAAAGCTGCCACCGGACTCGAGGATTTTCCGCTCCATTTTTGTAAGGACAACCTTCCTGGACATGTGTAGTCACTCTAGTCTCTGTTTCGTACCTTGCGTTCAGTTGATATTTTGATGGCGAATAAAGCAAAACACCCCACACCTCGCCTAGTCAGAGGTGCGCTAGAGGACGGAGAGAACTGTCTCTGGGAGACTCAGAGACGTAACGACTTTTCATGGGAGTAGGCAGCACCATCTCTCTCCCACGGAGCGGCTGCTGGCTTCGAACCACTGACCTTGCAGTTAGCAGCCCAGCTCATGGCCACTATGCCACCAGGACTCTCAGGCTCTCAACCCAGGGACCAGCCAAGGAAAGAGGATAGGATCTTCTCAGGTGTTTCCTGGCACCTCTGCCTAAATTCTCTCGTCTATGTGGATGCTGTTGATGGTTTCATTTTTCAAAGAAACTGTTTAACATCAGGGGAGTAGAGAGTTTGGGGTTCAAGACTGGCATTGCTTCTCACCCCCGTGGGTGCTTTGAGCACAAGAGACCAGCTTTCCGTCAGTCCTCCAAGTACCCTGAAGGCAGGTTAAAACAGACACACGCAAGTATCTGCACGTAAGTTGGGCTCTGTTTGTCCTGGAGCAGAGACAAGAGTGTTTTTCTGGGAATGTGGGCTGCTGTAACTTTAAAACTGCCAAGGAGCTGGGGAGGCAGTGGGGGGTGGGGGAGGTGGGAGAGGCATGGGTGTGTAGAAAACGTCATAAAGCTTTTCCTGTGGTAGGCCAGTTGGACTAGAAAAACAAATTCATAGATACTCAATATGTGCATAAGAAAGAGCTTTATAGGGCTGAGCCCCAGTGGCATAAGTGGTTGAATGCAGGACTGTGGCCCGCGGGCTTGGCAGTTCAAATCCAGTGGTGGCTCTCAGGAGCAGTGCTGGGTAGCGCCCACGACCACCAGAGGCAGTAATGCAGCAATTGTATGTTGAAAAAAACATCCCAGTCAAGTCCAGATCAAGTCCATAAGTATGCTATTAGCCCATGTGTTCGATACCAGTATATAAATCCCCAAATTCCTCTTTAGATTCATGCAGTACATGCAATGACACCGAAGGCATTGGGTAGAAAATCTTGTCGATCTAGGGTGGTGGAAGGATCTCGGTGCTGGTGTGGGTCTCCATATAGCTTCTAAAGCTCCAGGCGGCTTGTCAATAGAAAAGAGAGCTACTTCTAACCGTAGCACCTCCAAATGAGGTCATCAAGCTGCGACCTGATCAACAGGCTAAACTCCACCCCTTCCCTCTTAATAGTCTGTAGTTATCACCAGATTATATAACTACAACACTAACATAGCCTCTTTCCTTGAACTCAGAGTTCATTTATTTGCTGTTTCCCGGTGACTGGTTTGCAGAATGCCGATGAAATGGATCCTACCCACTTCTGCTTGTTTCTTGGGGTTCCAGGGAAGGGAAGTGAGCAAGAAATGTCTTACCCCACCGTCTTGCCACAATCCCCTCTCTGGAGTCACTGAAAGGCTCACTCGCCGCTGCTGCGGACAGAGTAAAAGGAACAACCTCTCGGGAAAAGAGTGTGGCATTGTCTTCAGTGTTAGAATACAGTGACCATTTCATCTAAGCCCCCCATTCCTGCATGTCCACCCACGGATAAAGTCCGCGTCTGCCAATACACTTGCCCACAAATATTCACACGAGCCTCATCTGTCGTGACCCCACACCGGAAACCCACACCCAGCAGCAGGACTGTGTAAACGAATTGTGGTACACTCATAAATGGCTATTACTCAGCAATACAAGGGGCCGATGGATACAGGCAGCACCAGGGACAAACCTTAACACCATTATTCTGAGTGAAAGAGAGCAGACAGGAAAGACCACAGTCCTGCACAATATCAATGAGCTGACATTCTAAGAGAAGCAGAGTCATTTCCAATGTCCAAAAGTAGGTCATTGGTGGCTTGGGGATGAAGGGAGAGGAACGGGAGAGACAGGACCAAGGGGCACGACGAACCTTCGGAGCGGATGGGTAGGTCGACTCTTCTGATTTCAGTGATGGTTGTCTAAGGAGTTCCCCAGCGGCCACTGGGGAGTGGTTTCTGCCTGACGGGGTGTCCTTGGGTGTCAGAGGAGAGCTGTGCCCACAGGCTGCTCAGGGCTCAAGTCCATTGACAGCGTCTAAGTGGACTTGAACTCCTAAGCGCTGGTAGCCACCAAGGACATGAACCATTTCCATCACCCAGGTGATGTGGTTCACCCAGACCAAGCCCACTGCCAGGGGCTTGGCACAGCTCAAAGCACCAGCCCACAGACTGTACAACCCAAGATCCTACAGGTCTCTGAGACTATTAGTCTCCACGGAAACAGGAAGCCTCATTTTCAAGCAACATGTGAAAATAGAAGCTCACCAATTGTTATAGTTTTTTTGTGTGACCTTTATTATCAGATGTTCACCACCTTTGAAAAGAGGGAACAAAAGAGATGCCCCCATGAAGGTCTCTGACCAGCAATGATGGAAGCACTGAAGACCACCCAGGCTATGTGTCTCGGGAGCCCTCCATGGTGGGTGCCTCAGCTGGGTGGGAGAGGGGTGGGGTGGAGATACTCAGGCCGCAGGGATTTCATGTGAGGTGTGGATTGGCTCAACCGGGAGGGATTTAGAGACGACGTGGCCCAGCTGCTCCAGGAAAAAGGGCCTTCATTCCCACAGCTCCTCTGTGGCAGTGCGTGCAGGGGCAGAGCCTGTCTCCTGACTCCTCACCCAGGGCACCTCCCACCCCCCACACCACCGTCTCTCCACAGCAGCACTGTCTGGCGTGGACCAGCAGCTTCTAGAAGGTAGGAGCGGACAGATCCGAGGGAAGGGAGCAGAGTGGGTGGAGGCGTCAGGGAGAGGCCAGTCCTGGGTGGATCTCGGTCAGCTGAGCTGGGCGTCTCCTCTCTGGGCACAGGGTGGGCAGCAGCACTCTCTCTTTTTGTAATCGGCGGAGCAGGCATGGCAGACCAGGCCTCTGCAGAGCCTGGGCAGAGACAGGGTACAAGGAAGTGTCTGCAGCCTGGTCTGTGAGCATGTGGGCACGTATGGGGTGAGTCTCTTCAGGGTATGCCTGTCTGTGTCCTTGGGTTGCTTTCATGAGGCCCTCCTGCCCTCTAGGATCCAAATCCTTGACCTTCCTGGAGACCTCTCCCTTGAAGGGTCACTTGTCCCAGTGACTCACTTTCCTTTCCTCGGCTGCTGGTGCTGTCACTGGGATTCCCACGGCAAGAAGTCTCTTCTCAGAGAAGATGATTCTTAACCAGTCTACTCCTTGAAAGATTGTACAATCCAATATCCCAGAACCCAACTCTACTGCTCTGGAAAGTCAAATGGAAGTGGGGGACAAACACCCGTATCCTGTATCCCCCACTTCCCTGGAGTGGTAAGGGGGCTGAGACTTGAACACTGGGCTGTCTCAGAGGGTGGACTCTGATCCTGACCCGCATACCTGCAGGGATACCGCCGAGAGAGTCGGCCAAAGATCTTGCTGCAGCTGACACAGCAGCTGGGGGCCATGGACGAGAGAAGCTGGGTCTGCTGCCACAGGCCGTCTTTCTCTCTGGTGGGGGGGATGCAGATGGGGACACACACACACAGATGGAAACCGACATAGATGGAGAGACAGGGGACAGCAAGAATAGCAGGGAGAGGAACAAAGTGGATGTGAGAGACAGGGTGACAGTGAAGGTCACACGGTGAGAGACAAGGAACAGAGAGGCAGGAAGACACAGAGAGAAATGGAGAGTGAATCAAGAAAGAACAGGAACATAGTTACAGAGAGAGAGAAGGAACGGAGGGAGGGAAGGAGGGAGGGAGGGAGGGGGAGTAGGATGGAAGAGACAACAAAGATGGAGGAGAAGAAGAAGAAGAAGAAGAACAAGAACAACAACAACAACAAGTAGTGGAGGGAGAGGAGGAGGAGAAGTGGAAGAAGAGGAAGAAGTCAGAATTGGAGAGGGAGGCAGAGAGAGACACAGAAGGTTATATGGAGGGGAAATGTAGAGGGAGAGAGGAGGAACACGGGCAGTAAGAGACATGGATAGGAAGACAGAGACAGACAGAGGAACAGAAATAGAGAGGCAGAGAAGACGTGGGGACAAGAGAAATTACCACATACAGAGAGACAGAGAGAGAGATCCGTTAGCCTTGATGAGGATTTCGGGATGCGAGATGACAACACCAGCATCCACTGACAACATCACCACGTGTAAGAAGCTCTGCTCACAGCCTGTCTTCCCCATGAGGTGCTTCCTGGTGACAAAAGCCTGGGAGAGTCTCGCTCTCGACCCCACCATGCCTGTAGCCTTGTTTGTCATTGAGTAAAAAATGCCACACATTTGTGAATGTATAGGCCCTTGAAAAGCTGCCTTCATGTTTTAAGGCTATTCAGGAATATCGGTTAAGTTTATTTTAAAATTTTATCTCCATAGTGTATCACATGGTTAAGATAAACGATTCAAGAGAGGTATATCAAAAAGCACCCCACACTCTCCCTACTCCTTTCCATTCTCAGAGGAAAACCGTGTCTTACATCTTTGAGATTTTTCCTTCTTTTTTTTAAAAATCTTTTAGATTTTTCATCTTATTACTTCCCTGCTTAGTAATGTGCTTGTATTCGTCCTCCTCGGTTTATCAGTGGAGAACAATTTCCTAGAGTTTCCTTGATACTGAGGATTGTGCTCTAATTATTGAGATTATTCTCTGTGTTTTGTGTGTAGGTCAATGTGACTGTGGGTTTTTTGGGTGCCAACATAGAACCCCTCAGAAGATCTGAGTGGAGTCTAGATGTCAGTCAGGTCACAGCCTGATGGTGCCTCCGTGTGGCCTTCTCTGAAGGAGGGTCCTGGAACCTCCCCTCTCTCTCTGCTCTCACCTCCTTACTGAAAAGCCAGCTGGGAGCTGCCAGAGCCCTGTGATGCAATCACCGCCACTAGATCCACAAGGTTTTGCACCCATTGGCCTGTGATCTTCCTGCATTCTGCATCGTTGCATGTGGCTGCGTACGTCTGAAGAAGGACTTAGGGACTAGTATCAGACTTATACACAAATATCAGACTCGTGGACTTGATCTGGACTGGGTTGGGATGTTTTCTTGTTTTGTTTTTTTTGTTTTGTTTTTTGGGCATCACTGCCCTCTGGTGGTGGGAGTAGAAGGCCCAGCCTTGCTGCTGGATTTGAACCTCCAACCCAGTGGGCCGCAGTCCCGCGCACAACCACTACCCCACCGGGGCTCAGCCCCGGGATGCTTTCTTAATAAACCATTAATTCTTGATATAAAACTCTCTCTTGCACAGACATGAGTGTCTCTGAATTTGTTTCTCTAGTAAACCAACACGGAAAAGTATCAATAAACAGTATTAGACAACCTGCATGCATCTTGCTTTTGCAAAGCAAAACTGCATTCTGTGATTGCATGTTCCACTTGGTTTTTTCTGGGAGTTTCTAATTAGTTGTCTGTCTGTGTCCTTGCATTATTACTTGCCTTTCACAGAGTCTGCTTTCCCCTCCAAACGCTGTATCACAGCAAACTTCCACTAATTCTTCTTCGTCTCAGAGACTGCTCTCCGGAGTCCTTGATACCTCTGCCGCAGTCTGGACTGACTTCTCCCTGAATCTGATGCCACTTGTCCTCGCAGGGATTTCTTTTGTCCCTCCTGAGAGAGAGCCAAATCTTTCTTGGCGTACTTGCCTGTTTTTCCTGGAGCACATCTTCAATGAACTTCCTAAGAAAGGTGGGTGGGAGGTGAATTTTCTGAGACATCCATCTGGAAAATGCTTATATTGTCTTTCTCTGTTTGGGCTGATCGTTTGGCTGGGCATGGAATTCCAGGGCAAGAGTCTGTTTTTCTCAGAACTTGAAAAGTCTCCCACTACGGTTGTTGTTGTTTGGTGCTGTCCTGGCGACTGTGACCCCTAGCAACGTGAGGACAACAGAACAGAACACTGCCCGTTCCTGCACCAGCCTCTCCAGGGTCATGGTGTTTGGGTCCGTTGGATCTGTCTTTCCCATGGAAAGCCTCCCTCTTTTTCACTGCTTGTGGAGGTCATATATTCGTGATGTCAATTTCATGATTGGGATGTAGGGGTAGAGTCTATCCTGTTAATCTGGAGATAGCCAATGAGTAGCCAGTGAGGCCTCTGTATGGGCATGGATTTCTCCAGAGACTTCTGGGAAATCTTGAGATATTTCCCTCGTGGAGAGGAGAAGCCATCTCCATAGTTGTTGGTAGTTAGTCTTAGAGACAATGACCTACGAACAAGATAAGATGACAGCCTCCAAGGAGCTGAAGGAGCCAGAGAAGTCACACGGCCTTACCCTGATGGAACCAGACCTCTGAAGCTGGAGAAGCCACGTGGAGACCCCTGCCAGCGCTGAGTTGCTTCTACCATCACTGGATGCTGTTGATGGACCTTGAGCCCTAGAAGCGAGGTGCCATGGGGAGAACCCTGCCAGCGCCAGGATGCTTCACTGTACGTGCTTTGTGAGTCAGAAGGCGACTTTGTAGACTGGTATCAGACATATGGGCTAATGTCGGATTTATGAACTTGAACTGGACTGGGTTGGGATGCTTTCTCAATGTCGCATTCCTCTTGTATATAAATCTTTCCCTTATATCCATATGCGTGTCTATGAATATGTTTCTCTAGTCTACCTGGACTAACACACTGCTCCTCTATTTTACTAGGCATGCTGTCCCTTTGCAGGAACAGGTCCCCCCTGATAACATCCCAAAGTACATGAGACCAGGTCTGAAGTCTTTCTCCTAAGGAGCATCCTGGCTGACTCTCTCTCCGGACAGGCTTGTTTGTCCTTTGCACAGTCCACGGTTACCTGTCAGTATTCTTTGCCAGCACCACTGTGAAAATTCATCGATCCTGCTTCCTCCGTCCTCCAGGGTGACTAAAGACCATGGCACAGGTCAGGCACACCCTATTCCTCCAAGGCATTTTTACTTTTTCACACCTTGACGATGACGTCTTGGGCGCCAGATTCCCCAGAGTGGAGGGTCGCTTGGTCTGACTGTGGCGCCCCATGAATGTTGACGGCACATCGAGCAAGACGAAATCGTTGACAGCATCCATCTTTCCACCATCGATTGCTGGGAGTCAGTGAGCTCTCTTTTGATCAGAGAGCTGCCTTCTCCTGCAGACGTCTTTTTTGTTTTGTTTTGTTTTTTGGGGGGCATCACTACCTCTGGTGGTCGTGGGCGCTACCCAGTGCTGCCCCTGAGAGCCGTCGCTGGATTTGAACCGCCAAGCCTACGGGCCGCAGTCCTGCACTCAACCACTTACGCCACCGGGGCTCAGCCCCTCCTGCAGACATCTTTACCATAGGCTCATCACCTTTGACTTACTGAGCTGTCACAACAATTTATTTGGAAGAAGACCTTCTTCCTGCCTCGCTTTCTTTCACGCGCACGCTCCTTTCTGCCTTCCTCGGTTTCTCACTGCTCTAGTCACTCCGTGAAAACTGAAGACCCGAGCTGGGAAATTGTCCATAATTTCATGCTATAATTTCCTTCTCTTCTCGTGTAGGAGCATGTGTCAGTTGGAGAGGAGGTTTGATTGGTTGAGTGAGTCTCCGTGTCTCTAATGATTTCCTTCGTCTCGTTCATACCACCTTGCCTTCTCTTTTACTCCCATACTCCAGAGAATGAAAAAAGAACCCAGCAAGAGGACCCTTGAACTTCAGAAACTTTCCTCATGTTCTGGTGATGGCGTTCACAGCAACTGGTTTTCAGGAAGCTAGCGCATCTTGAATCTCTCCGTCTTTAGAGGTTATTAACTTTGTTGTCTATATTCTCCTCTCTTTATTGTATTTGCACACACACACACACACACACCAGTTCCTTGTTTGCTATTATGTGTCTTTGCTTCTGTACTGTCGATTTTCTTCACATGTCTGAGGAGCCTGGGTTCCCAATTCATGCTTAAGGAAGAGCCCCTGTGGAGGGGATGTGCTGCACAGGGGACACAGAGGGCTGGGTAGGAGGGTTCCCTTTAGCGGAGTGAGGCTAAGGATGAGGGGCAGTGTGGCAGTCCCCTCATCTGGTGTCAATGTGAGGATGAAGAGTGCAGGGGTGGAGTCTAGCCTGTCAATCTGGAGAGAGCCAATGAGACCCCTGTGTGGTTGTGGCTTTCTCCTAAGAATTCTGGGAATCCAGCCATATTTCCTCTCGAAGGTGAGAGACTCACTACCCAGTCCCTTGGAGATGCTCTACTGACAAGACACAAGGCTGACTCCCTGTGAGACATCCTGGAGGAGAAGCCACGTGGACCTACCCCGATGGGACCAGACCTCTGAAGCTGGAGGAGCCACTTAGGGCCCCTGCCAGCACTGAGATGTTTACAACACCATTGGACCCAAAGACATTCTACCCATCTGGCTTTTGATTGTCTAGCATTCAACGTCATTGCATGTGTTTCGTGAGTCTGAAGAGGACGCATAGATTGGTATAAGACATATTGGCTAATATCGCACTTATGGCCTTGGACTGGACTGTGCTGGGATGCTTTTTCAATGTCCAGTTGCTCTTATATATAAACCTTTCTCTTATACATATGAGTGTCTATGGATTTGTTTCTCTAGTCTACCCAGGATAACACAGGCAGAATTCAGCTCCGAATGTCTTGGCAGCAGAAGCGAAGAGACATTCGCAAACCCAAATTACACTCTCCATTCCAAGAAAATGCGGATCTCTCCAGGCGCCAAAGAACTCACGCACAGAGGGCTTCGGGGAGGGAGCCCAAAGTGCCCAGCCCCATGCCATGCCACTGGCAGCCACTCTGGGGAAGATGTGATCAAAGAGCAAAGACACACATCGATCCCGACTTCTGGATCAGGATGGTGCACTGCTCACATGTCTCCTCTTCTCCACACTGAGATTTCACTAAAGGGACAGCAACATCGTGAAATGTGTACGGAGAGAGAGACAGCAGACCCAACCACAGGGGAGAGATTCCAGGAAATTTCCAAGCACTGGAAAGTCAACAGAGGAGTGGGCAGTGGTGAAGACCAAGTTAGAAATAGACATGGGGGGGGGGGGTGGGGGTGGGGGGTGGCAGAAACAAAGCAAAACAAAAAAAAAAAGCCCAAGTTAAGAACTTCAAGATCCAAAGATGCCAAGTACACAGAGGGCAGGCATGAAAAGAAGGCCAGAAATAAGGAACCAGTCAAGTCATTGTCAAGGGCTATCCCCACTCCAGCCTCCTGGTCACCTTCCCCTCTGCAGACTATTCAACAGCCTGGGCCGTGTCTTTCAAACAAACCATCAGAAGCGCTTCTCTGAGGAAGGTTAGACATCCCAAAGGAAAGACTGGTATGTTCTGGCATGCAGGAACCTGGAGTCACCATTTCCCAGGTTCCTGCCCCTTCTAACCTTAGCAGCAAGGTGTGCCCATGGGTGGGAAGGGGAGAAGTGTGCTTTAGAGTCAGAAGACTCCAGGCCACACAGACGCTGCGTGTCCTTGCTGACCAGGTCGGCGTCTCTCACCCCCAGGGCCATGTCTGTGGAACGAGGATGAAAGAAGGACATCAAGGATCACTCGTAAAGACTCAGAAGACGGCGCAGTGTTCCCGTGCACCTCTGAGTCAGCTCTGACTCACTGTGAGCCTCTGGGGCCGAAGAGGACCGCTCGTGGGGGTTTCTAGGTTATATTTTTCAGGGAAGCAGGGAGCCCGGTCTTTTCTCCTGAGGAGCTGCTGGTCGGATTTGGGGTAAGAGCGGCGTGCTTAACCGTTGTGCCGACAGGGATCCTTGGGCCCTTGTTCTCACTGTCATTGAGCTGGTCCCGACTCTAGCCGACCTGACAGGCCAGGGTAGAACTGCCCCGGTGCGTTTCTCAGACTGACTGAAACTCCTCGCGGGAATAGCAAACCTCACCTCTCTCCCGGGGAGTTTTTGAGATGCTGACCTGCCGGTGGATCCCAGCCCAACATGTTTCCGTCACATCACCAGGGCTTCTCTGATCGCTGCTAGTGGAGTCACACGCCCGTGTCCTCCCCGCCCCCCCCTCCCCCCAGTCTCCACATCCCGCACCACCCCTCTCTTCCCCTTACCGGATCAACTCCAGCACCCGCCTCTTCATGGCCTGGATCACGTCCTGCTGCTCGCGGAGCTGCTGCTGGTACTCGCCGTCCTTGCGCTCGGCCTCCTGCTGCGTCTGCTCGTATGCTGCTTGCACTAGGGTCCTCTCTTCCTGACACCTGAGGCCAGCAGGAAGACTGAGTGTGGAGAGAAGAGAGGCCTGGCAGAGCCTAAGCCACACACACACACACACACACACACACACACACACACGCACATACACACACGAGCCACACGGAGTACTGCGTGTGACCTGACACCTCCAGGATCGAGTCCTCACCACCTGTTCAGAGAAATGATATCTGGACTCCTCCTTGTCTGGTCTGTTCCCTGAGTGTTTCCTAAAGTGGGCAATGCCACCCCTTGGAGGGGGAGCAGGGAAAGTGCTGGGGGCTGGATCCAAGGGGGCAGCACAGTAGATACCTACCCTTTACCCTGTGTGATGGGCTGTAGACAGAAATGTTTAATTGACAAGGGAGTCTTTTTCTCTTCTTTTTGGAAAAGGGGGTGGAAGACCAAATCAGTTTGGAAACCTGTTCTTTGAAGCAGGCATGACAAGCACCTGGCCCTCGGGCTGTCTAAGGCCTAAGGAGTCATCTGTAAGACCACACACGCCTCCCCAAGAGAAGCAGCCCCAGCCGCCAGTCACATTAGGGATGAGTTCATTGTTTGACCAAGTATAGCAGGTTAATTGTGAGGTTGCTAATGCTATCCCACCGAAAATGGTGTTCTAATATTGTCTTAGGCAGTTAAAAAAAAAAAGGTTCCTTGTCCCTACTTTGGAGGAAACAAACATCTTCATTTCCATGATAACGTTCTTGAAAGGATGTTCCCCATCACAGGCGCTCTCTGGAGGAAAGGTTGATGCTTGGGAATGCAGGCAGGGGGGATATGTCCCATGGAAAACAACTGTGGCTTGGTGCGGAGGGAGGATGGAAGGGAATATTGGTTAACAGGATGCTGTATTGTGTGTGGCCATCTCAGGCACAACGATCGGTCTCTCCCCATCCAGAGGAAAGGAGACGAAGATGGAAAGACACAGGGGATCAGAGAGTCCAATGGGTCAGTGGATCGGGGGAACGCCAGCCTCTATTGCCCCGACGCAGGAAGTAGATGGTGCCTGACCATCACCACCAACTCCCCTGAAAAGGGACCCCAATAGAAAGGTCTAGAATGGAAGGAAAATGGGAACCCAGATTCACAATCATGAAAAAAGGCCAGGCTTACGGGTCAGATAGAGTCTGGTTGGATCTGCCATCTATGAACTTTACTCACCCTTGAACGCTGCACAGAAGAGTTCAATTCTCAGCTTATAAGGGAAACCGTAACACAAGGGAGAGACGTACACCTGAGAAGAATCACCCAACTGCCACCAAAAGGGCAGCATGAGCCCCTGGACAAGTTCACACGGGCTAGGAAGGAAGGTGGAAAGGAGCCAAAAACACCGGGGCGGAGTGGGAGAAGTGCTTGTTCGGGATGAGGATTACGGTCAATGAGATGAAACCAAATGGGTACAGTTGAGTGGGAAGCCGATCTGTCTTGTAAACCTTGGGCTGATTCCCAGCATCTTATTCCCCTGCACAGAGAGCAGGGGGGTTGTGATGGTGGATGCACACGTGTGTGTGTGTGTGTCTCTTTGTGTGTGCATGTTGTGCTGTGGGGAAGAAGCTTGACAGCAAATGGAATTGCCCATTTAGAAAACACTGCCCTAGAAGAAGCTTATGGAGCTTCCCAGAGCAAAGTGGAAAGTTTCTGTTTCACTTCTTCCAATAACTGAGTACACAGGGTAATCAAACAGGTAATCAAACTGCTACACCTCTTTACCTGTGGGTATGGTTAAAAGTTTAAACCTGCCTTCATTAAAAAAAAAAATCAAACCAGGCTAGTCACTATGCAGTATAAGGAAGTGATCAGTAAAAGGTAAAAGACAAGAGACTAGTAGTCTGTCTGCAGCCCCGCGGCACTCTACCAGAGAACAATGACTGGGAAATCCACAACCTTACAGGTCATCTGAATGTGGTCTAATTATCTGCCTCAGGTTGGAAGTTAGTGTACGAGTGTATTAAAACTTGACATTTAGTAGAAAGAAAGTATTTTGGAAATGTTGATGGCAACACAGGTGCAAGTGTGCCTAATACAATTGAATGATGGATTATTGTAAGATTTGTAAGAGTCCCCCAATAAAGTAATTAAATTTAAACACACACACACACAATGCTGCCCTAGATCATGCTGCAGGGAAGAAAGCTGGGTGGGTGAAGACATCAAGTCACCAGCAGGGGGCCAGTGACGTTCTAGAAAAGTGAGTCATGATAGCTCAGACATGACACGCGGGGCTGTGGTTTGAATTTGAAGAGACATTCCAGTCTTCAGCTTCCCCAATTTTTTTAGCAGTCAACTTTTCCTAAATGGAAGTTTCCTAAGGCAGCTGACTTTCCACTTAGATTTTGTGCAGGAGGATTTAATCCTTGCTGGGCTCCCAGTCGAAGCAGAGAAGGCAACTACTGTGGTGTGTGTGAAGGAACACTCAGGAAGAGCTATCGCTGTCAGGGACCTGGGTGGCTCCAAAGGTTGCACTTTGACTACTCACTGAAAAGTTGGGGATCTGAATCCCCCAAATAGCACCCTGGAAGGAAAGTCTGGAGTCTGCTTCCGGGAAGATCAGAGCCCAGAAAACCCACGGGAATTCCGTTCAGCTCTGTGGCACACGGAGTCGTCATGAGTTGAACTGGAACCAACAGCTTTGGGATATATATATATATATATATATATATATATATATATATATATTTGTCATCGTTGTTGATTGCCTTTGAGTTGACTCCAAGTCATGGTGATGTGTGTGTGAGAGAGAGAAAGAGAGAGAGAGATCTTATGTATAACCAGAGGAACCACTGCCTGGTCCTATAGAACCTTTGAGATCATTGGTTGTTTGAGTGCATAACTGTGACCATCTTAAATATCTACACCATGCCAATTAAGGAGCCCTGGTGGGTGGTGTATGGAGACTAGGCCTTGGGTCTGTTCAATTCCACTAGCTGCTCCTCAGGAGAAAGTGACTGTCCCTGTGTGCTGTCATGAAGATGTATCATCTCAGAAACTGAGGCACTTCTTCCCTGTCCTATCCTGGGACCAGGAGTTAGAATCAACTCAAGGCAGTGAGTATAGGTTGGGTGCCAACTGCTGGTATAAGTGCCAGGTACAGCGCAGTGCCTGAGACAGAGTGTCTGTCCTGGTGGGATTTACAGTCAGGCCAAAGGAGCGACTGACCAATGAAACAGTTAAGCTGTTAGGACAGTTGTCAAAGAGGAGCTGAGCAGAGGAGTGAGTAAGTGCAGAGGAGCCGCCTCAGGTCAGGTAACCTTCAGACGGATCTGAAGGATGGGGAGAGGTGGAGTTGGCGGAGGCCACACACGAAAATGCTGCAAGGCAGAAGGCACTGGGCTTGGTAGAGGGGCTGAAGGAAGGCTCGTGAAGGTCGGCAGGCAGTGAGCTGAGGCAGATGTGTCCCAGCAGGAGTAGACTTTCATCTCACTGTAGCATAACCAGCAAAGCCTTTCAGGCAGGGAGGATGACGGCAGGAGGAAACATGGGAGGCAACCCTGTTCACTGAGCAGCTACTGTGTGCCAGCACTGAGTTTTGCGCTCTTTGGCTGTGTTTCAGAGAATGCTCACAGATCGTAAGATTGGTAAAGCGGTCCTCCTTTTACAGAGCAGACAACAGAACCTCCGAGAGAACATGGCATTTATCCAAGGTCACACAGCGTGATGACAGGAGAACCCGAATCTGAACGCAGCTCTGCCCACTTCTAAACAGCTTCAGCCTCCTGGTACCTGGATGCACACGGACTCTAATCACCACTGACTTGGGGCACTCATGCCCAGGGAGCAACAGGTAGGAGCGAGGGGTGGGTCCTGAAGAGTTGTGATAGGAGCACAAGGGGTGCACCTGGGCCGCACAGAGGCAGAACTTGTGAGGACCCTGTCCCCTTTCCTGTTTGTCCCTCCGACTGGGCTCCTCTCCCCCAGTGCACAGGAAGCCCACCCACTTGGAAAGCAGGCCTCACAGAGTGCAAGCCTAACCTGCCGCTTCAACCTTCACTGTTTGCAGTCCAGGAAGCTGAGCCCGAGCGAGGGGAGGCCACTCTCCACAGGGCCCTGCAATCATGAAGTCAGGATTGGAGCCCCATGTCTCCAGGCACCTGTACTGGGTTGAAGAGTGTGTCCCCCAACTTTGTGTCATAGAAACTGTGAATGAGACTTGACTTGGAAAATGGGGTCTTTGCAAAAGCCATCAGTTAAGATGAGGTCCCATTAAGTTCTTGGTGGCAGTGGGAAAAGTGGGGGAAGGAAGCCATACTCCCGGGTGGCTGGTATCTTTCTAAGAAGTGGGGCATGTGGACACAGGGAGAGGGCAATGGGCGGATGGGGACAGAGACTTCAGTGAGGTGTCTGTGAGCCAAGAGCCAGGATTGCTAGTCAACACCAGATTTCAGAAGAGGTGGCTTTGGAGGGAGCATGGCCCTGCCAACACTTGGATTTCTGGTCTTCAGAACTAGATGAGCGGGCATTTCTGAGCCTTCATGCTTTGTTATAGCAGTCCCACGGCACTCATACACTCCCCAACCCTTGTTTAGTGCCTGTCTCCCAGGCCTGAGAGCGTTAGGCATGGTCTGTTTGGTTCACCAGGGCTGCAGGCACTCACCGGATCCCTGATAGAGCCACACCAGATACTGCCAAGGCATGAACATGTCCCTGGGCACTTTCATTGGCTGGTAGAGAGAATGCCCGTCACCAGCCTGTTCTACTCTGGCCCTTTGTCCAGAAGAAGCGTGAGTGTCCTCAGCTCAGGCTCCCTGCCCAGCATGCTCTCTGCCCTGCCTCAGGAGCTTGTTCCTCCATGTCCACTCTCCCAAGTGCACCCCAGTGCAGACCCCTGTTCTGTATATCAGTGCTCCACTGCTCCGTTTTCATGTCTGAACAACTCAGAATGTTCAGAAGGAAGTGCCTGGTCGTTCCTCACAGGCCTGCCCCACCTCTGTCCCTGGAGACTGAACCTTTCCAGATGAGCTGATAAAACCCTTGGAGCCATTTATGACCTCTGACTTTCTCTCAGACTCCCACTCAATGCCCTGGGGACCCCTACCCTCAAAATGTATCTCAAGGTCTAGCTGTGTAACTGCCCTCCGTGACCCGCTGCTAGCCTGGTAGGAGGAACCATTGTCCCTCAGCTCCCACCCCCTTACACATTACACAAGTGCAGTGACACACACACACTCACAGTCACACACTCACCCACCCACTGGCTTCCCAACTCCACTCCTGCTTCCTGACAGTCAAGCTCTACAAAGCAGTGAGCTTTCCACACCAGGGGGGCCGGACAAGGCAAGTCCACAGAGGCAGGGTAGACTCGAGTTTGCTTAGAGTTGTGCCATTGCAAGAGAGGCATTAGGTTGTTACGTATAAGGACAGGGGTTCACACTCCCTAGCTGCCCCCCAGGAGAAAGAAGAGGCAGACTGCCCCTGTCAAGATGTGTAGCCTCAGAAGGCCTCTGGGGCCACCGTGAGTTGAGCATGGACATGAGGGCCATGGTTAGGGGGAGTGGGGAGTGACCACAAACGGGGCGTTGAAAATGACTCACCGGGACTGTGACCGTGGGTACCCAACTCTGTGAATACATGAAAAACCACTGAGTTGTTACAAAACAGTGAAGAGACACAAGCCTACGTCCGATCATGTGCCTCCCCACTCAGAACCCTCCCTGGCTGTCACCTCGCTGAAGACAAAGCCCGGATCTTCGGAATGGCCTCTCAGACTCGCCCTAATCTGGACCTGTCAGCCCCCCAGCCCCCCAGTTTTCCTTCATGCTGCCCCCGGCCTCCCCACGTTCCCAAAACACGTCGGGTACATGCTCACCTCAGGATCTGTGTTGTCACTGTCCCCTCGCCTATCACAGAACCCAACGACGTCCTGGAAGCTGATCTGTGTCACACACCCTGATCGTGAATCCAAATGGCCTGCCCCCCGCTGCCTCCGGCCTTCGCGCAAATGTCACCTTTTCAGGGAAGCCTTCCCTGGCCAGACCACTTTGAAATATTACCTCCCTACCCCTGTTCCCTTTCTCTGCTTCATTTTTACTTCTTAGAACAGCTTATCATCTTCAGTTCTGTGCCTTTTACTCATTGTATTTATCGGAGGCTCCACAAGGACAGGACTTTGTCCCTGAGTGTGTTTCTGGCCACAGGGCAGACACTTACTGCACCCCCCCCCCAACCCCAAGGGCCGTTGCGTATCCTCGGGACCTGAGTGTCTGCTGAGCCTTTAGGGATTGCAAAGAAAAGCCCTGGTGGTATAGTGGTATAGTGGTTAGGCCTTGGGCTGTGACCGCAGTTCGAAACCACCAGCCGCTCTGAGGGAGAAAATCAGGGCTTTAGACTCGTGTAAAGAGGGAGAGTCTGGCACGCTCATGGAGACAGAGCTGCCCTGTCCTGCAGGGTCACTGTGGGTCAGCATCGGCCCCGTGACGGTGAGGTTCTCGGCATTCCTAGGACTCTCGAGCTTTAAGCAAACGGTCAACAGAGTGACCTGTGACTTAGCCTGGATTGAAGCTCCCCTGGCCCAGCTAGGGGGTCAGGCTGGTCCTCCCAGTTCTCAAGGCAGCCTGGGGAGGAAGCTTGAGGGCAGACAAATACCCTGCCTCCTGAGATGGGTGTGATGGTGAAGATGCGGATTCTGACGAGGAGGAGGAGGAGGAGGGACAGAGACAGAAAGACAAACCCACCCTGCTGCCGTCCAGCCCGTCCCAACTCCAAAGGACCCTCTCGGACACAGCTGAACAGCCCAGAGGCTGTGAACCTTGACGGAAACCCACTGTCGAGTCTCACCACCAGGGCTCGTTGAGGAAATGTCAGCACTCAGGTTAGCTGAGGGGTGGTGTACGTGACTGGGCCCGGAGTCAACACCTAGGATCTGAAACTCAGTTCCTTTTCCAAGTGGCTGACAAGTGGGGCTACTTATAGCCCAGTGGTTCTCCACCTCCCTAAGGCCGTGACCCTCTCATACAGTTCCTCATGTGGTGGGGACCACCCCCCCACCCCCCGCCAGACCATTACATGATTTTCATTGCTACCTCACCGCTGTCATTTTGCTACTGAGACCTTGTTCAGTGCACGACCGTGAGGAGCGTGTCCAGCAGTGAGTGAAGACACAGGAGGAGAGGAGGGAGTCTGCAGGAGGTGTGGGGAGAGGCGGGGTTTGCAGTGGGGACCACCAGGCAGGCTGGATGGAACAGGGAGAGGAGAGGTCAGAAGGAGGCAAGGTTGAAGGTGGGAAGAGGCAGGGGGCAGGATCTCTCTCCAGGGCTCCTGGGGAGAGGCCAGTGTGAGAAGGAGGTGCCAAGAAGAGAGGATTGTGGGAATATCTTCAGAGCAGGAGCAAGACCCCTATATTCTTTGGGTTCAAAGTCGCGCCCAGCCCAGGACCTGGCACATGGGAGGTGCTGAAACGGTGCCCTGAGACTTGATGTTGGAGGCCAGGAACCAGGACGTGCCTCCTAGACACGCGCCTCCTGGCTCTCTCGCCCATTCCTGCTGGCCGTTGCCAAGGTTACCTGCTGAGCTGCTCCTGCAGGCCCTTGAGCTCCATCTCCTGCTCCTTCAGCAGCTGCTCCCGGTGCTGGGCCTGCTCCGTGGCCTTCCACAGTTGATGTTTGAGGCTCTGGGGTGGGGGTGGTGGGGAGAAAACGAAGAGAGTGGGCAGAGAGGCAAGCTCAGAGACCGAGTTGGAGAACCTCCATTCTCAGGAGCCCAGCCCTTGGGTGGAGAGTCGGCTGCCTGGCTGTGTCGAAGCCCTGCCCTGGCAGAGTCCAGGGCACCATCGCTGCCTTCTGTGACAGGAGGTGACAAAGCTTGAGGACCCGGGAGGGGTCTGGCCCGGGAAGAGCAGGGCCGAAGGCTTGATACCCATCCTGAGGGACTTCCAGAAGCAGCAACTGTCACACGAGCCCCCGGGGGAGGGTGGTATCGACAGGACGCGGGGACAGGGAAGAAGCCCACCCACCAGGGGACTTGAGGGTATGTGAGGGCTCCAGAGACCCTGAGGGGTCTCAAACTCAAATGCGCACACTCCGGCTCACTGCCATAGAGACCCTCAAGGAGGGGGGAGAATTGCCTGCCACGTGTGTCCAAGACTGTAGCTGTTTGCTGGAGTAGAACGCCCCATCTGTCTCCCAAGGATCGGCTGGTGGTTTCGAACGGCCGACTTTGCGGCTCGCAGCCCGAGGTGTGACCACGCCGCCACCAGGGCTCCTCAAATGCGGACAAGGACAGGGAAGATCGACGTGGAAAATGGTGTGAGGCGAGAGGGAGCGGTGGGGACTGCGGTAAACTCAGGACGGCCTGGCTTTCAAAAAGCAACCTCCAAATAATAATGCTCTTAGGCGGACCAATGAAAACAGAGCTGTGGCCTGCAGCGGTCCAGGCTAACACTGGAGATCCCCGACTGTGGACCAGATGGAAGACAAGGGGGAAGGAGACAGGTCCGAGGGCAGCGGCGCTCACCTTAACCATATCCGGTGGGGTCACCTTGGCTTGTTCTCCTCCCCTGGCCATGCCGCTCACCCCTGTGTGCTCTTGTGGCTTCTTGGTGGTGGCATCTTCCCCCTCTCCTAAGCCCCGAGGGACCCAGGGCTCTGACCTCTGCCCGCTTGCTTCCTCCATCATCTGGCTGGAGCTGGGGGCCAGCAGCCAATGGACAGGCCCACACTCTGCTTCCTCCTGATGAGCCACCTCTACGGCTCTCGGGTCTCCTGCTTCCATAAGGACCCCTTTGCCCTCAGCCTGGGGCTCTGTCTCCTCCGGTGGGCCCTCCCCTTGTCCCTGGGTGCTGGGTGTGGAGATCGGCAGGCAGATCCCAGGCCTTGGGGCACCCTCACTGTGGTCCCGCTGAAGATCCCCCTCCTCGGGTTCCCACACACTCTGAGGGGCTTCGGGGCTCCTGAGACCATCTCTCTTCTTTTCCAAAGAGGAGGGAAGACATCCGTGTAGTTCAGCTCCTGGGGGTCTTGTCACGTGGCCCTCTCTGGCCACCTCTTCCAGATAACCAGTTGGGCTCGGGTGTGACTCCTTTCCACGGACTCCTTTGGGAGCCCCATGTGCCGCCGAGACCTGCAGAGACACCCCGTACCTGTCATCCCGCTGAACACCAATTCAGCAACCTGAGACAGGGGAGAGGCTCCAACTGTGATTCCACCGGCCTGCTAGTTCCATAGATGCCCGGGCCTTGCCTGGCAAGCTAGATTCATTGGGTCCAGGTCCAAGGTCTGACCTTCACAGGATCCCCAGGTGCTGCACACTGTGGTCCAAAGACGGCGCAGTGGGGCTTCCCAGTGTCCCCCCTCCACTCCTCCGACCTCCAGTCCATTCCTGCTTAGGCTTCTGCCAGGTCCTCCCACCGCCTTCACTGGTCCCCATGCCTAAACTTGCCTTCCAGGCTGCAGAGCCGTGTTAACAATGTCCGTTAGGGAGAGCGGTGGTGCACATATCACTCTGCTGAGAGTGGCTGCTTTCAAGAGGCTATCCCTGTCCTCCCCTGCTCCACCCATTGCTAGGCTTCCAGCCCTTCCTGGTCTGTTTGGGGAGCCAAGAGGCTTTTGTCTCCCTGCACAGTCCTGGACCCCCGGAAGGCCAGAGGCAGAGTACCAGCACTGTCTGGACCTGAAGTAGGAGGGCCGCAGTGCCTTTTCTGGGCACGTGGCTGGGAGTCTTGCGCTGTGAATGCAGGCCACATCTCAGTGCATCCTCACGTCACCCTACGAGATAGGACAAGTGACTTGCCCAAAGAACTTGCCTCATTAGGGGTCACGCTGATCTTTGAGCTGGCACTCTGACCCTTAATTGTTCCCTAAGCTGAGATGAGACAGTGATAAATTGTCAAACAAGGGGGACTCCACATGGGACAATCCCCTTGTGCATTTCCTGCAAGCACTTTCTCTTGGCCCGCCTCCCCTGAACCCCTTGACTTCTCTAGTGACTCTTTCCCTCCTGACGGTCCCTCCAGCATTAGGCCACTCCTCCCAGGTGACTCCCCAGCCCCCCAGGCCCACATATTGGCCTCCCTCTGTCCGTCCAGGTGGGTAGGACAGGCTACTGATCAACCTGGGGTTCCCAACCAGGATGAAGAAGGGGCAGCTGAGTGTGCAGTAGGGCAGAGGCACCTCCTTCGGGGAAGCTTTGGTCCTGTTGGGTCTTCTTGCCTGGGTTTTCCTGGAGTTGGAACAATGTGACCTGAAAGTACAAGGGTCAGGGGGACTCCCCTAGGCCTACTTCTACCTGTGACTTTGGTCCTCAGGTGTAGGATAGCCAGCTGCCCCTCACACGTTCATTCTACACCTTCCCACCCTCATGAATGCCTCTCATCATCCACCATCCATCTTGTCATCTACTTTCCATCCATCCACCCACCTGTCCATCTATTCACCCATGCATCCATCCACCCATTCCACTCCAACCTCCCACCCTTCACCCATCCATCCATCCATCCATCCATCCATCCCTCTTCAATATCCCACCCTCCATCTATTCATACATCCTACTCCCTTTATTCATTTACCCACTCCACCCCATTTTACCACCCTTCATTCATTCATACATTTCACTATCGTCCATCCATATTTCAATCTAATACCCCACCCATACGCCTCACTATTCTCCACTTAGCCACCCATTCCATGCCAACATCCTACCTTTCATTCGCTCCCATGTCACTATCATTCACCCATCCCTCGCACCCTATTATCCCACCCTCCCACCCTCCAAGCATCCATCTCCCACTGCCTCCATTCACCACCCCTTCCAACATTGTACCCTTTATTCTTTCATTATTATTCATTCGGATGTTCCACTTTCCCCCATTCATCCACCCTTTCCACCACAACATCCCATTCCCTTCATCCCCACAGCCCTCCTCCTCGACGGCTCAACAAGCCTTCAGTCAGTGCCTACCCTGCTTCATGGGGCAGCAGAAGGGAAACAGAAAGCAGGGGGAAATAGAGAACCAAGGGGCCAAGGAGTGAGAGGGGAGGAGGAACAGATGGAGCTGGACACTGTGCATTTGGGAGGCTCATGCTGAGGGGGGCAGGCCTTGAAAAGAGCCCTGCCCCCCGCCCTGCACACAGCACTCACTCACTCTGAGAACATGGGCCAGGCGTCATCCAGGTCTGGCCGCCGCAGATCCAAAGAGAAAGGCACTCCGTTGAGAGCGTAGAGCGAGTCCAGGATGTCTTCCCGGAGTTCAGGACACGCCAGAGGGCTCCGGGGGCCGTACCATTTCCTGCGGCAACACTCACCATCACTCGGGGTCTTTGAACTTAGAGGGGTGGCCTCTCCTAGCCCGAGAGGACCAGTGGTCTTCCATAGGGGGCTGTGGCCCTTGGAGATCACAACCACGGCGCTCCCAGGATGCCCGGGCTCACCAGCCCCCCTCTTCCTGTTCTTCCTTGGCTTCTCTCTTTGGAACCCCCCCTTTCCTCATCTTTGATACGAAACGCTCCATCTGGGAGTTAGGAGGGATCTTTCGAGAGGGAGAGAAGATGGCTTAGGGTCTCAGCGGGAACACGTCAGGGAGGACTTGCAGCCGCCCCACCTGGTAAGCGCGGGGTCCAAGAGGCAGAGCTGCAGGGCGTCGGCCAGCTGTCCATGGGCCAGGCAGAAGCGGATGAAGGCGCGCCCTTTCCCCAGCGGAGTCTTCAACTGCAAAGTCCACAGGAAGCAGAAGAAGGAGGTAGCATTACACCTGGGCATCCAAACGGTGAAGGCACTTGGCAGCTAATTGGAAGGGTGGAGGGTGGAGTCCTGGCAGAGACACTTGCAAGAAAGGTCTGGTGAGCTATTTCTGAAAACTCCACCCTGAAAAGCCCCATAGAGCCTGGCTCTACTTTGGTCTCTGTGACCGAATAATCAGTTTGTCCTCAGATGAGTTTTATGAGGACAGAAGATGTTCAATCAGCTGAAAGAGAGGAGAGAGAGGGAGGGAGGGAGAGAGAGAGAGAGAGAGAGAGAGAGAGAGAGAGAGAGAGAGAGAATCCTAGGTGGCAGATGACAGAGGACGTTTCAGGACTTGAAGGTTAGAGAGGCAAGGAGGTGACTGCAAGGATGCTGAGAGTCCAGGCTCAGGTGAGGGGTTGTGGTTAGCGAGAAAGTGGATGAGAGCAGGCGCTTGTATAGGCCTGTGTCCCGCCCACCATCCACTGCCAAGGGCTTGCTGGCAGGACCCTTCCCACTCCCCAGGGCCAGCCTCTCTGCCTGGATACCTTGTCCTGTGAGCGGACAAAGCGGGTGGGCTCCGGGTCACCCTGCTGTCGCTTCAGGCCAGTGCAGAGGAAGTCCCAGTAGTCCTTCTGAGGTCCCAGGAAGCTCTTCTGCACCTTCTGGTCAAACTGGGGTCAAGCAGGAGAGAGAGAGAAATGCAGGCATGCCTCCCTGTAGACGGTCCTTCCAGTCCCTGGCCACCTCTCTGCTGGTTTCCTCCCCAGGAGGGGCGGGGCTCATGGCCCCCACCCCCACCCCCTTCGACTGTGTGAGCAGTCGACTAGTGTGCCCAGTTCATTTGCTCCCTCATGTGCACACACAGCCTCAGGACCAGCGAGCCCATGCCGACACATAGGGACCCTGCGGGGGAGGGTAGACCCGGCCCTGTGAGTGTCCGAGACTATAACAGCCTTTCTTCCTCCAGTGGAGTGACTAGTGGTTTCTAACTTCAGATCTTGTGGATTGCAGCCCAATGGGTCACCAGTTGCCACCAGGGCTCCTTAAAATATGCTCCCTGCTTTCTCTGTGTCAGGCCCTGTCCTGGCCTCGGGGCAGACGGGAAATGAACAAAGTGACCTCAGGCCCCAGCTTGCTCAGGAAGACAGACCCAGGACAGTCTCAATGGGTGAACAGACTTGGTGGCGCTGCAGGTTAGGTAGGGGGTGATCAGCACAAGAGCAGTGTTTCGAAGCCAGCATGTGCTTCTCAAGAGAAAGATGCAGCCGCCCACTCCCGGAATGGTTTATCGTTTGAAAACCTCTGTGCAGGTCTGGACCAATTCAAAGGCACTGGGATAGTACTTTAGGTAGTCACAGCATGGGGAAGAAAAAAAATCAATCAGGGAGAGGGACTGGAAAAGGCAAGGTGGGGGGTGTGTGTGTGTGTGTGTATTCGCTTACCCACATGGAGTGTGTGAACTATACATGTTATACATGTGTAATGTGGTTTGTACACTTATGGAGTATTTGCTGTGTGTGCAGATGGAGTGTAGGTTGTATGTGAATATATGGAGTATGTGTTGTGTGGGGGCATATAGAAAATAAGCTATGTGTATGAGCAGATATATATGGAGGATGTGGTATATACCCTGTGTGTGGGCATAATGAATATGTATTGTGTGGGGCCATATGGGCTATATGGTGCCCACATGGTATATGTGTACATGGGCAGTATAAATTAAGGAAGAAGAAAAAGCCTCCCAAGGAGATGAACTGGGGCCCCACCATGAAGGGTAAGGAAGTGGGGGGCCGTGCACATTTCTGGAGGTGGAGTCTTCCATGCAGAGTCAGGAGCCAGTGCAAAGGCCCTGGGGTGGGAGTGTGTATGTGTGCTCTCAGAAGACCCAGGGCCAGTATGGCTGGAGCTGAGAGGGATAGCCTGGAATAGATAAGTCAGGAAGGGTGGTGTGTGTGTGTGTGTGTGTGTGTGTGTGTGTGTGTGTGTGTGTGTTTGCACACTGGGTTCAGGTGGTCAGGCAGTGGAGGGGGTTAGAGTGAGATAGGATGCGGGAACTATAGGCCATGCACAGGGAAAACCAGCAGTAGTTATGAACAGTATCAGAAGAGCCAGCTCAGCTCAGCAGGGGCCTGAAGCTTTTGTCCCCAGAGCAGGGTGGCCACCCTCAGTCCCTGGGCCTGCCCCACCCAGCCTTGTCCAACTTCACCCCTCAAGCTGTAATGACAGCCCCCAAAAGGAGGTTAGACCTCAGGAGGGACCTGCTGACTTCCAAGAGAGGAGACCTGGGTGGTAACGAAGTCTGCCCTGGTCTGCCCAAGTCTGCCCTGGTCCCCTCTCCTAGGGCCCCACCTGCAGCAGCAGCTCCAGGCAGCCGCAGAGTCTGTGCAGCTCAGCACTGGCGTCTGTCACCGGCTGCTGCCTGTTCCCATAGCCCTGGAGGATGGCAGAGACAGCAGCTGTAGGGAGGACAGGAGGGATTGGGCATCAGGTGGTGAGGTCTCTGAGGGTCCCTTCCTCCTCCTAGCTCAGAGCCAGAAAATCTCTCAGCCATGCTCACCTTTCAGGTCCCTGGTCACAGCTCCCTCTTTGGCCTGGGGCACTTGGAAATGGAGTGACGTCATGTGACTTGACTGCCCCGGTCTTCTGGGCTTCCTGGTCTTCTCAAGACAAGGGAGGAGTCAAAGTCCTAGAGAGGGAAAAGGACTTACCTAGGATCACACAACAAGTTGACTAGTGGGTGGGTGACCAGGGAGTGTGTGAAGGTGATGACGCAGGCGCCGTGTCGGAGATCCCGGGCACCAGGCACCGTGCTAAGTGCTGTACATAATTCATCGCTTCAGCGCCCACACTAACCTGGTGAGGTTTTTAAGTCCACTGCCTAGAAGGTGAAACTGGGTACAGAGAGGGTAAGTCCTCTCCCAAGGTCACAAAGGTTTAAATGGTGCAAACAGAATCAGAACCCTGCCTGCCTATGTTCTAGACAAAGGCCTGTGTCCTGCTATGTGTAACCCTGTGGGTGTTTGTGCCCTGTGACAGCCAGGCAGAGGGACCGTCACCCCTTCCCTGTGGGCAGTCCTCAGCCTCATCAGATCAGTCATCGCCCTGAAACCCACTCATCCTCTCCAGACCTTTGGTGGAGGGGGAAATGTGGGTGCTCGGAGGAGGCAGGAGGAAGCAGGTCATGACTCCAGCGTTGGGACTAGGCCAGAATGCAGGGGCTCTGGGGGCCAGGACACTTGGCTTCAGTCCTGTTCTTTCTCCTAAGGGAGTCTCAGTCTGTTCCTGGGGTGCAGAGGAGACACTGTGACCCCGGTGGGCTCATTCTGGGACCTGGAGCCAGGGCCATGCATGGCTAGAGTCACAGAGCTCCTGCCTCCCAGATGCAGTTGTGGGGTTGGGCAGTGAAAACACAGTGGCTGGGAGTCAAAGGACCTGGGTCTCCTAGTCACCCACCCTTGTGGTCGGTGGCCTTCTCCGGACCTCTGTTTCCCGATATGTAGACTAAGGGCTGGACTGAGGGTCTCTGCAGCTCCCTTCCTTTATGAAATCTGCCCATATCTAGAGTTTTTCCTATCTGCTGATCTCTGTGCCCCTGGCCCTCTTTCACTCCCTCCCCCTTCTGCCACCACCCCTGTTCCCTAGACATCACCCCCTGCCCCCACTCATTACCCCTTTTCCTCTGACATCACCCCAGCTCCCCAGCCACCCCGAGCCCAGGGTTTCCAAAGGAATCGATTGGTTACTGACCTGGGGAGGCAGGGAGAGCAGGGCTCTGAGATGAGTGACTCTGGTTTGCTGCCTGGGACGTGACTCGGGCCCAGGCCAGCCAGCAGTCTAGAAGGGGTCCCTAAGCTTAGTGGGGAGGAGCCAGAGGAGCCCATTAGAAGAAGTGACAGAGGCAGGGTCAAGGGCAGGGGCGGGGCCCGGAGGCGGATGATTCCTCTCAGGTCCACTGGGCTGGACTCATGTCCTGTTCATGTGTGGTGGTAGCAGTTAGCTAGTTAGCTAGCCTCAATGTTACCTAAGTAATTATATATGTAGTTATCTTAGCTAATTAGCTTGTCACCTAGTCACCAGTTTAATGAATTTCCCACTTACTTATCTGATTATCAGTCAGTTGACTAGTTAACGACTAGAAAAATTGACTAGTAGCTGATTGGACAACTAGTTAAAAGATCAGTCCATGAAGAGGTGAACTAACTATAAATACAAGCTAGATACTAGTTAACTAGTCTTTCAACCTGTCAATAAGTTACTTAACTTATTGGTCTTGTTAGATAACAAATCCTCTAACTAGCTGGTTGGTTAGGTAAATTGGTAGCTACTTGGTTCACTAGTTAATTGACTGGTCAATTCATGAACTGATTAGCGACTGGGTAGCTAGTTACAAACTTAGGCACCTAATTAGTCGATTAATTCGTTAGTGGGTTTTTTAGATCATCTCTGAACGCTTTCCAAAGGCCCCACCTACCAGTCTCACTGCCCCAGCCTCCTGGGCACTCAGGCCAAAGCTCGGTCACCGGCACGGGCCATGTCGTTCTTGCTTTCGCCACCAGATGGCACGCAGAGGCCGCAGGGCTGTCCGCGGGACGAGTCCGCTCATCTCTGGGCGGGTCCGCTCTGGGTCCCTTAGTTGGGTTGTGGGGCAGGTGGAAGGGGCAGGAGGCTCCCAGCACGCGTCTGCTGCGTCCTCTTCCCCATCCAGGATGCCGAGAGGCCCCCGGGGGTACTGGCTGCCAGCGCCACCTCGGTGGTCCAGTGGAGACCACACCTGTTGCCCGTGGAGTCCGTTCGGACTCAGGGACCCTGGCTGCGGAGTCAGGAGACCACGGCGGAGGCCAGTCCCCGAAAGGTCCCCTCGGGTGCCCTGCAGGGTTATGCCCACCCCAGCCCCCAACCCCTCGCCCCGCTGTGCTCTGGTTCCTTGAGGCTGGTCTTTCCAGGCCCACCTCCACGCCTCGTTTTCCAGGCCCCGCAACAGCGCGGGCAGGGACCCGCCGGGCTTGCTGCTGGCGCCCACCGGGACCGTCACAGGTGACCAGATTTGGCGTTCTTGTCGCCCACGCCCGTGCCACTCCGCGCCGCCTCTCCCTCCACTGCCTTGGTCTCGTCGGCAGCCGCTCTGTCCCGCGTCCCCGTCGCCGCCTGTCCCCCCTGAGCTCCCCTGCGTGGCAGCTCGCCTCCCCTGTCCCGCTCCGGCTCGGTCCCCAGGTCCCCCTCGGTCCGGGCTGCAGTCGGGCACCCACGTCCCCGACCTGGCCGGCTCCGGGGTCCCGACTCCGTGGCCGTGCGGTCCTCATGGCCCCCAAGACAGCGGGCTCTGCTTGCGGACCCCGCGGGGGGCGCCGCCTCTCCACCCCCCCCCCCCCGCGGTGGCAGGCGGTGGGGGCGGGCCTGCTCCAGGGGCGCCCTTGTCCCCGCCCCACCCGCTGGGCTCGGGGCCAGATGGGCTGCACCGTGAGCTTGGTGTGCTGTGAGGCGCTGGAGCCCGGGCCCCCCTGCGGCCCCCAGCCTCTGGGGGGTCCCCAGGCCCTGGTGCCCAGCGAATACTGGGAGCCAGGGGACTCTGAGGGGCAGGAGAAGAGTCGGCTCCTGCTCCAGGTAAGATTGGGGGAGGTGGGGGGAGGGGGCGGGAGGCAGTGGTTGAGCTGGGCGGTGTAAGGACTTGACTGGAGCCCTGGGGCTGGAGCTGGGGGGCAACACGTGGGCCAAGGGCAAGTGGCTCAGCCAGACCAGTGACAGGAGATGAGTTTTAAGACGGTCTCACCTGAGCCTGTTGTGTCCCTTGGAAAGAGGGTGGGGTCAGACTGTTCCTTAAAGGGAAGAATAGCTCCCATGTGAATTAGAACCCAGCAAGAAAGGGGGAGCTGGGGAGAGACAGGGAGTGGGTTAAACAACTGCCTTCCTTCTCCCCCCCCCCATGCTCCCCCCCCCCACTCCAATCAGGAGTTAATTGTGTAGTTAACTGTGTGTTGCCTTGGGGAGCGGTGAGGCTGTGTAACCAGGAGCCAGGGTGGTGAGAACTACCAAGGATGGTGGGGCCCTCCCTGGTCCCATGGCCCCTGCTCCTAGTAGGCCCTGCAGCCCGGGGAACTGGGACAGGAACTGGACCCCAAGGCTTGGGGTGGCAGGCGGAGGGGGTGCACATTCGAGCTGAGGCGTGTGGGTGAGGGAGCACCAGGTCTGGTTTAAGAGTCGTCCTGGATCCCCATAGGAAGAAAGTTTGGGGGTCACTCAGGACGGGGCACCCCACTCCAGGCTCCCTGTGATGTGAGAGTTGGAAAAGCTGGCACTTCCTGAGCCAGACTCACTCCGTCAGGGTTTGGATTGTCCTGGCACCTTAGAGTCCTCTGCCTGGAGCACCCAGAGGGGTGGAGGGGCGGGGGTGCCTCACAGGAACCCACTTCAGGGGCCACCTACCAGCTGCCCCTCGTTGGCAGCCAGGGAAGGCAGGTGGATGAAACCCAAGTGACTTTCCACCGACTTCACTGGACTCCCTCCAGGACTCAGGTCCTGGCCTGTCTGTGCTCACCTTCCCTGGTGTCAGGACAGAGCTGGGCACTAGTCAGTGTGGTTCCCCGAGCTCTCTCCGAGGCCACCACGCATGTGGTGGGGCACACTAAGGCCTTGCAAAATCTAGGGTCATGGGGCTAAGTCTCATGGATACTGCAGTCTAACCGAGGGTCCAGAGGTAGAGCCTGTGGGGGGTGGGGACCTCGGGGGGAAAAGGACCGACATTACAGAACCTCTGGGCGCTGGACCTTTCTGGAGATGACCAGGGCTACTCCCCTGCCTCAGAGCTTCACGAAATCCTTGTCCAGGAAGGTTCCCGGCCTCTCTTGGCTGTTTCTATCCCAGTGCCTTCTTGACTAGAAAGTCCTTCCAACCTTTTCCCTCTGGGAGCTTGAGCCTGTCTCATGGGGCTGGGGGGCACGGCAGACATCCTTGGGAGGAATGCTGGACCCTTAGGGGCTGTGGTCCTTACAGACAGACCTTCCGGCTCAGGCCTGAAAAGCCCCTGGGAGCACAGTTTTCTCTCCCTCTCAGCTTTGTTCCCTAGGTGACAAAGCTTTGGTGTCTGGTGTCAGCCCAGGTCCTAGGCCTATTGGCAGCTCCCCTGGACTCCTTCTTTCCCCCTCCCCAGGCCCCCTCCACAGCCACAGGGCAGGGCAGCTTGGGTGCGTGGTGGACTCCCACTGGAGGGC
>PVJH01018507.1:31184-45173 GCA_004026705.1 Nesogale talazaci | reverse complement strand
TATGCCCCCCCCCCCCTTACTTGTGGAGTGTAATCACACAGGGAAAAACATAGAAAACAGCTGCACAGCCCAGCTCAGCAGAACAGTGATGGGATCCTGTAGCCCCGTCTTTTTCCTTCTTCCCTTTCCTCCTCTCCTCCTCGTCCCTTCCCTCTCCCCTCATCCTAGCCTTCCAAGTCTGCCACTTTTGCTTTTTTGTCTGAGTGCGCTCCCACCCCACCCACACCTTTTATAGTAGGAGAATCAGGCGGATTAACTTCGCTGAATAGAAATCCTTCCAAGTGCGCCCATGTCCTGAGAAGTTTGACAGTATCCTTGTTGTTTAGAGGTGCGTGACATCCCGTTTTATGTACGTAAGTGTTCATCCATCCTCCGTGCATGGGCTTTTTGGCTGTTTCCGTCCTGTTGTTAGGGTAACCCAGCGCTTGCTGGTGCGTGCTGTTGTTACAGCTAGGCGCCGCCCAGTGGGCTCCGACCCAGTGACCTTCTGGACGTCGACCAAACTCCGCCCAGCCCGGCACCGCCCTCACAGGCGCTCTGACATGCGAGCCTGTTGTTGGAGTCCTTGTGTCAACCCATCGAGTCCTTCTCGCTTTCACTGCTTCTCTGCCTTACCCAGCCTCATGTCCTTCCTCAGGCACTGGTCTTGGCTTGCCATCCTTGCTTCTGGCTGCGCTTCTTCCAAGACGATTTGTTTGGCGTGCACATATCCGTTCACGTTTTGCTTTTTATTTCTGTGATTGATGTACCACGTGAGGGATCGCAACGTCGTACAGTCGTTCTATGATTTTAAGGAGGCTCCAGTTTTCCCTAGTGGCTGTACAGTTCGGCAGCCTCACCAGCTCCTGCGTAAATGTTTCAACCTCGCCACATCCTCTCCAGCACTTGTTCTTTTCTGTTTTTAAGTTTTTTCTCAGTGTCAGTGAGGTGGTGTCTCATCGTTACCTCCCCTCTCTCACCCTTCCTCCCTTATGAACCCTTGGTAATTTATAAATTATTATTTTTTTCATGTCTTACACAGACTAAGGTCTCCCTTCACTTTTCTAGTGTCTGACCCCCTGGGAGGGGGGGGTATATGCAGAGCATTGTGATTGGCTCCCCCTTGCTCCCCCACCTTCCCCTTCCTCTCCTGGTATGGCTACTCAATATTGGTCCTGAGCAGTTTATCTGTCCTGGATTCCCTGTGTTTCCAGCTTTTATCTGGACCCATGCACATACTTTGTTTTAACTGTATGTGTAAGGTAGAATTGGGCTCATGATAGTGGGGGTGGGGGTAGCATTAAAGAATTAGAGGAAAGTTGTATGTTTCATTGCTCATCTCCTCCTTGTGATCCTTCTGTCAGGGGATTTTCAATTGCCTAAAGATGGACTTTGGGTTTCCACTCTGCACTTTTTCCCTGGGTCTTTGGTACCTGATACCTGATCCTAGCGTCACCTCATGATCACACAGGCTGGTGTGCTTCTTCCATGTGGGCTTTGTTGCTTGTGAGCTAGAAGGCTGCTTGTTTATCTTCAAGCCTTTAAGACCCCAGACACTATTATCTTGATAGTTGGGGACCATCAGCTTTCTTTACCATATTAGCATGTGCATCCACTTTGTCTTTAGTGATTATGTCAGGAAGGTGAGCGTCATGGAATGCTAGGTTAAGAGAACAAAGTGATCTTGCATCGAGGGAGTAGTTAAGTAGAGGCCCAATGTCCATCTGCTAACATAATAATAAATATAAAAATATATGCACATAGATCTATTTCCCCATCATATATACACACACACATATATGTATCTATATTTAGACCTCTATAAATGCCCTTTGCCTCCTAGTTCTTTCCTCTATTTTCTTTTATTTTGCTCTTGTCCCACTATCATGTTATATCTTCATTTGGGTTCCAGTAATTCCTCTTGGTTATATTTACTCTTGATCAGGCCCTACCAAACCTCCTGTACCCTCCTTGCCATTGATTTTAGATCACTTGTTGTTCCCTTGTCCCTGGATTTATTAACATCCACTTCCTTCCCCCCACCTTCCCATGGGCCCTGAAAAACGGATCCAGTTGTTTTCTTCTCCAGAGTGTTTTTCCAGACTATTTTATCTAGATAGATCTACAGAAATAATAATACACACAAAAACAAGACAGAGCCAAACAAAGCAACTTAAGAAAACAGCAACCAAAAAAAAGAAGAAAAAAATGGCAAAAATCTATAAATAGTTCAAGGTCTGTTTATTGACGTTTTGGAGTCAGTCTGATGGAGTTCCATGCCCTGACTCCAAAGTCTGTTTTTGGTATTTCCCCAGGGGACTTCATTGCTCTGCTGCCCTGGCTGTTCTGTTGCACACCCTTAGTGTTTTTGCCTGTGTGGTGGGATCAGATCAGGCACAACTCCCACACTGCGTCCACCGTGTTGTCTGTCAAACTGTGATGGGTCAGTGAGGGATGTGGTGTTTCATGGTGGGGCCGGCCCTGTGGTCCCCTGTGCATTGGCTGCTCTGAACAGGAATCTCCTCCAGACAGGGTTGTCTGCCATTTTTTTTATTGGAATCTTTGTATCTTTCTTCTTAAGAATTTGTAGTTTTCTGTAGGTTTATGAGATTGGCCTACTATCTGACACAACACTGTCATGATTTTTTTTAGTCTGTAGGTTGGTTCTCTTAAATCTTTTTTTTCAATTTTTTTTTAGGCATCACTGGTGGTAGGAGTAGGGGCCCAGCCTGCTCCTGTGAGCGGGAATTGAACCTCCATCCTAGTGGGCCACGGTCCTGCGCACAACCACTACGCCACCGGGGCTCGGCCCTTAAATCTCTTCTGGTGAAATCTTTTGATTGATGCACATAAATGTCATCTTTTTAGGAGGAGACAACCCTTTATCTTTGTTTTCCATTGTGTAAATGTTCTTAATTATGTTTGGTAGGCCCTTGTACCAGGGCCTTTAAGTTTGTCCTTAGTTTTTTTCTTGATGAACATTAAATTCTAGGGTTTATATTTCAGTTTTTAATTCATCTTGCTCTCATTTTTGTATATGGCCTGAGGTGTGAGTACAGTTTCATTCTTTTGCATGTGGAGGTCCAGTTTTTCTACCACCATTTGTGGGAAAAGATTCTCTACCCCCGTGTAATGTGTTTTAATATTTTATCAGAAATTAGGTGTCTTTAGGCACTTGATCATTTCTGTTATTTTACACACACACACACACACGCACACAAAACCATGCAATGCAAACAAAGGTACATAGAAAAATTGGAAAAATGAGATGACAATGACAATTTTTCAGAAGCTTTTCTCTTTTTTAAAAAAATCATTTTACTAGAGGTTTTTCCAATACATAAACGTACATACTGTGGCAAGTACCCTCACACGTCCGCTGCCGTCATCATTCTCCAAACATCCGCCCTTTCCCCCAGCCCCTGGTGTCGATTCCTCCAACCCCTCCCCTCTTCCCCTGGAGCTTCTTTTGTACGTTATTTTATTATGAGCCAATGCAGACATCATTCTATTCCATAGTTCAGTCTCGTCGTGCAGTATTGTACGATTGGCTACCACAATCAGTTTCAAGACATTTTCTTGCTTGAACTCCTTGATATCAGCTCCCCTTTACCCCCTCAGTCCCACCTTCCACCAAACCCCCCAGTAACTCTTAATCTAATTGTTGTCTCTGTAGGTTCATCAGTCCTGGGTTTCAGATATCGAACAACAGGAAAACATACCAAAGAGTCACGAAAGCTACCCACAATGACAAAGTACATCAGAGATAAAACCCAATATGGGGAGGGAAAAAAAACCAACTTAGAAAATACTGAAAACCAGATCAAGCCCAAAGTTTATCAGAGGAGAGATCAAGTGATAAGTCCATGAGCTCTTTGAAATCCCCTCGTTTGTGGCATCTTTCACTGACATGTTTTCAAGATTCTTCCAGATTATAGCCTATAATTGAACTCTGTGTCAAGTAATAGGCCACTGTGGGTATAAACCACAGATTTGTAGTCAATCAATATGGCCCATCTCTTGTGTATTGTAATTTGTGACTCTATGCCAGGGGCTATAATCGCATTTTGAAGGTGTTCTCTATCATAGGAATGGACAGGATTAGGGTGGGATTAAGACCTGACTTCAGTACAGGGTGTAAACGGAGTTTGTTTTCTTGAGGCATCTTTAAGATTCTAATTGACTAGGGAATGTGAGTTAAGACACCATCATGTTGTGTCCTTGGGGAATTGGGTGGGGGGGAGGGAGTGGAGGAGAATCTGGTAAAAGAGACAACTTCTCCACCAAAGCCCTTCCTCTATTTCCTCTTTTTTTTTGGCCAGGGAGGGGGGACGGGGGGGCGGGGCATCACTGCTCTCCGGTGGTGGGAGTAGCAGGCCCAGCCCCACTGCTGGAATTGAAACTCTGTCCCAGTGGGCTGCAGTCCCGCGCACAACCACTACGCCACCGGGGCTCAGCCACCTCTATTTCCTCCTGACAGCTTTGGTAGAAGCAAGAAGACCTGCTTTGATTTTGGATCTGTTGGGGTCCCCAACACTCAAACAGGTCCTCAGGAGCAACTTTGCGATTATTGAAAAATATTATGGGCTGAGCCCCGGTGGCGTAGTGGTTGTGCGCGGGACTGCGGCCCACTGGGATGGAGGTTCAATTCCAGCAGTGGGGCTGGGCCTCGTACTCCCACCACCGGAGAGCAGTGATGTCCAAAAAACTAAAATAAAAAAAATATATATATATATTACCAAGAGACAGAGACAAGGGGCAAGACTCAGAGAGTGAGTATTTTCCAATGGGTCTATATAAAGGGACTTACAGGTCTTTCATAAGGCATGCATGTCATACAGCTAACATATTACATAGTTAACATCATAAGCAAGTAACATAATAAACAAGCATTGAGGTGATTCCGCTGCTTGACCTAGTGCTAGTTGACCTCAAACCCCATCTGAACCCTCCCCAGGGGGCTGTGGCATTGATGGTGGGTTGGCTATAGAACCTGATAGCTTTTATCTGTATAGTCTTTGTGAAGTCGCCAGAAATAGTAATGATTCATTTTACATGGTAGCTCCTTTATGACAGTTCCTGGAGGGGGTTATTATAGGAACTGTGTCCAGTCATAAGAATGTAAGTTAAAATTTATTTATATTTATTATTTATATTTTATAACTGTGAGAAACCGTCCCCCCACCAGAGGTGGCTTTCCAGACCCATAGTCAAGCGCATGGGTGATTTAGCTGCATTACATTCTCATCAGGTCCCCTCAATCACCACAGTTCTCCCTTTGGTATTATGTACTAAATTCAAAAGGTCTGATTTTCCTTCACATGCTGACGCTTTCTGCAGAAATAGGGAGCAGTTATAAGAACCAAAACAGTGATGATAAGCAAAGCAGTTAATCCGGAGTCAAATCTCAGCCCTGGACTGGGATCCCATGCTCATGGACCCAAGCCTTCTGAACTAGCTACCCGTCGTTTGATGGTGCCTGTGCTGGGGGCGTTTTCAACCCATCTTTAAAAGTATTGAAGAGCCCCTGTAGCTGTTTTAGATCTAATGAGATGTTTCCATTAAATCCCTGCAAATTGTTTCTAATTAAGGATCAATCACATCAGGGTTCATTATACAGACAAGGGGTTACACCAAATTTCAACAACATTTCAGCATCACTTGCTGCTGCGAGTTCATAATCTGCACATACCGGTAGTCTGCGGTGGCTCAGCCGCCTTCTCTTCCCAGTCATCGTCCACCTCTGCGTGGCCGAGCCTAGGAAAGACTTGGGATGGAATGTTCAGTTTGGACAGAGTCCCCTCCAGTGCCTCTGGCGACAGTAGCAGGGGCAGAAAGAGTCATAAGGCTCACTAGAAAGGCAACAGTTGCTCTCTTCTCACGAATCTGGGGTGTCTTCTTTGTTTTTTACATTTTTTTCAGGGCTGTCTTGATGTTTCGGTTAAAGGCTGCAGTCATAGGCGAGGTCTTTTTGATGTCTCTGATAATGTCTGCTAGAGGGGCCAGTTCTCTGGTCACCTCTCTGTCCCCCAGGCCGCACCATGGGTTGTACTCTCCGTCTTCCCTGGTCCTGCCCGCTGAAGAGTTTCATTTGTGTTCTCTCTCACCTGAAAAGACACAAGCAAACAGACTCCCCCCCTCCCCCCCTTTGAGCTATTAGAACCTGGGGACAGTTGTTTAGGGAACTCTGAAGTTTCTTCTTCCTGGCTGCATTTGCTGGAAAGGTCCGTCTGCACTCTTCCTCTGTGGAAACAAATAGCTCCTCCCTTGGGGCTGTCAGCAAACCACCATCCCAAACTGATTTTCATTTGTCCCCAAATCTCATGGATGGTTTTCTCTTTAGGGGTGATGTATCCTTTTGCTCTGGATATTTTTAAATTGCTTGAGGTTTTTTGTTGAGGAAAAAATTGGGGGTTAGTAAAGCTGAATGAAATTTGTCATGTATAGTATTGCCTTCAGACTTCTGTTTCGCCTGCCCCTTCTCTTGTAGTAATTGTGATTTTAAAATGCCATCAGTAACTGTGGACAGTTTGTTTGATGTAAAACTGGTTGAATCACTTAAGACAGTTTACATTTTTATTTATTGTGTAATTTTAATAAATCATTTTATTGGGGGCTCTTTCAGCTCTTACAACAATCTAACCACCAATCTTTTAGTTACCAGCCAATTATACCACGAGGACTCTTAATATTCTGAATATTAGGCCTTTATCAGAAATATTACTTCCAGATGTTTCTCCCATTCTGTGGGCCATTCTTTTCTTTCTTTCTTTTTTTTTTTTTTTGGCATCACTGCTCTCCGGTGGTGGGAGTAGGAGGCCCAGCCCCACTGCTGGAATTGAACCTCCGTCCCAGGGGGCCGCAGTCCTGCGCACAACCACTACGCCACCGGGGCTCAGCCCTCTGTGGGCCATTCTTAATGGTGCATTCTTTAGTGCACAAAAGTTTTAACTTGCTGGTGCTCAGCCTATCATTTTTCATTTTTTTGAATGTATTTTCTGTTTCATTTCTAAGAACCCATGAGATGAAATCTACCCCATCACTTCTTAGGAGGGTTTTATCATTATGTACTATAAGTCCTTTATCATTTTGAATTAATTTCTGCATATGGTATGAAATATCCTTCCTTAGTAGAGAAACCCAAATGAAAGTTGAACATGATGGTGGAACAGGAGCAAAGTAAAATCTGGCCAGACTAGGGCATGAGGGTAGTACAGATAAGAGCTCTCAACCCAGAATCGGGACGCACAAACCTCTCCCGACCAGGAGGGTAGGAGAAAGCGGGCACAGCGTTACAGTTGACGTACAGCCACACACCCCCTCCCAACCACCGAAGCAGACGAACAACAGAAACATGGGTGAAGGGAGACAGTGGAATGTGTGAAATATGAAAATAAAAGGTAGTTTATCAAGGGGCCATGAGGGTGCAGCAGGGAGGGGAAGTGCACTGATGCCAAGAACTCAAGTAGAAAGGAAGTGGGAAATATTGATGGCAACGTATGTACAAATGTGCTTGATGCAATCGCTTGATACAATCTGGATTGTTGTAAGAGCCCCCAATAAAATGACTTATTAAAATTTTTTAAAAGGACAAAAGAAATATCCTTCCTCCTTTGGTCTCATCTAAGGCCGTGGAAGGGACTGTGTGTGAGAAAGTGTTTGCTTATGAGTAGTAATAAAAAGCAGGTTTGTTGGCTTTGTGCAATTACCTTGGTGATAGCCTACTCTTTGGGTGAAGACCAGCATGGGACACATCTCCAGGGCTTGGGGCTTGGGGCTTGGGGCCCCCCCGGCCAGGCAGGCCTCCCTGACAACCCTCAGCAGAATGCGCTCCAGAGCTCCCTCTGGGCCCTTGCCTGCACTCACCCAGGTCCTCTGCCCAAGCTGAGCCTCCCCAGCCTTGCTGCTGTTAGCAGTCTGTCTTCCCTGAGCAGGGCTCCCCATCCACGCCTGAATCCCAGCAGGAGCAAGTGTATGTACTGTCGGGATTTCTGCCCTGCACCTCCTTCCCAGCTGAGAGCAAAGGGTATATAGAGCATGAAAGGTGCCTGACTTCCTGCCTCTGCTTCCCGCTCACACGGTGGGCCAGATCCAGGCGTGAGGCCTCTCAAGGGCAAGGGAGAGCACTGGCTTCCTGTCCCTGTGCTGGCGGCTCCCTGGGGGCAGGAAGAAGGGGGGGGGGGTGAGGAGAGCGCAGCTTTATCTCTGCTGTCAGGCCTGCTAGGAGGCTTAGTGCTCAGTGCTGGGAGGGCTTAGTAGTGGCTTTACCTGCCAGCGCGGAGCCACTAGCACTTCCACTGCTCATCTGTGCGGCCAGTGTCAAACTCGGGCCACCCCTGACACCAGGGCCAAGTTGGAACTTCACTGGAGGTGGGTCCTGCCCCCTGAGAGGGATGCAGACTGGAGGGTGGCGAACAAGACCGGTGTGGGGTGAAAGCAGCGAGGTGTGGGGCAGAAGTCAGAACGGTGAGGTCTGGGCTCTGGGCAGGGTCAGGTGTGGGTTCAGGCTTCTGAGGGTGGAGCGAATGTGGGGGCTGGGGAAGAATGCAGATCTCAAAAGCCACCACTAAGTGGCTCTCCCCTCCTCCCCCCATGCCCGAGGGTGCTGTCTTGCCTCCCTGTCTGGGGTTCTCGGGGTGTGGGGGTGGGGTGTGTTCGCCCAAAGGGCATCTGGCCCTGCTCGTAACTTTGAAGTTTCAGGAGCAGGGCCACCTGAGCAGGTGACACAGGAGGAAATGCCGCCTCTGTCCCCAAAAGCCAGCAGCCCGTGAACAGAGCCACTTGGGCAACAAGCCCAGGCGGCCTACCCACCAAGTGGGCAGGAGACTGGCCACAACAGGCTGTCCTGTGTGTCTTGTGTGCTGAGGGGAGGCCATCCTGTCTATCAGAGCTGGGTCTCACCACCAGGTGAGACAGACAGGTGTTCCGGACGGGGAGGCGGTGTCACCAGCCCAGGCACCCCACCCTTCCCTTCCCTTTGCTGTTTCTGCTGTGCGGCTCCCATTCCAGACCAGCGTGTGGACGTCACGCTGTTCCCCAGCCTGGGCTGGGTTTGCCAGGGTGGGCCTGACTGTTGGGGGAGGGGCCCGCCTTCTTACAGGCCCACCTCGCTCCCTAATGCTCACCTTCCCCCAGGGATGTCAGGACCAAGACCGGTGGTGCTGAGCGGCCCCTCGGGGGCCGGGAAAAGCTCCCTGTTGAAGAAGCTCCTGCAGGAGTATGGCAGTATCTTTGGCTTCAGCGTGTCCCGTGAGTCTTGGCGGCTGCCTGCTGGCATGGGGGGGCCAGGGAGGGCAGCCCCCAGTCAGAGAAGAGCCGGGGAGAAAGGACAGCTCCAGAGGGTGGGTCCTTGTAGGGATTGTAGGGAGTTTCCTCCACCTCCAAGGGTCTGTGCCAATAGCTTGGAAGTGCGCATTGTGAGGGCTGCTGGCCAGGGAGCCCACGGCCACCGGCCCAGGGAGACCCTGGGAGCCCTCCTGCTCACCGGCTGTTTGTTTGCAGATACCACGAGGGACCCGCGGCCCGGAGAGGAGAATGGCAAAGGTGAGCACAGCATCCCCTCCCCGGGCAGCCTGTTGGTGCCTGGCTGTGGAGCCTCTGGAAAATACCCTTTCTGCTTTGTCCTGTCCAGATTACTACTTTGTCACCAGGGAGGCCATGCAGAGAGACATTGCTGCAGGCGACTTCATTGAACACGCCGAGTTCTCAGGGAACCTATATGGGACAAGGTGGGTCCAGGGAGCGATACCAGAGGTGGCTTGCTGGCCACGGTCCCAGGCCCCCCACCCATATCCAGCTGCTGCAAGAGCCAGGTCAACTGGTAGCATCCTGGTCTCTGTCCAGCCTCAGCCCTGGGTGATGTCAGCACCCACCACAGCCTTGATGTTACAGGCCTGTGGACTGCACTGCACCTCCCTCTCCATTGTGCATGTGCACCGGGCCCAGGGCAGACCCCAGAGAACAGCCTCTCCACTGGTTCTCCCACCAGGGCCTGCCTAATGAGGCCCCAGGAGCTGCATCTGTGCCGGCAGGTAGACAGGCCCTGTCATGCCCGCCCGGTCCTGTCTCTCAGGATCCCTGAAGGGCAAGTCGACTGCAAGTGACAGTTCAAGTGCAGTCTCAGCTGCCGCTGCGGGGCCAGCCTACACTGGGGAGGCAGTGAGCTTTTTTCAGACCCCTGTCCCAGGCATGCCCTGGGCTACCCAGCTCCGGGGTACACGGCTTTGAGGCCGCACGGCAGCGGCATGAGTGTGTTGTGTGCTGAGAGGACGCAGCAGCATTGTAGCCAGGTGCTCGGGGCGTGGGAGAGAGCTAGGGCCCAGATCTCGCGACTGGGCCAGCTCGAGGCCTGTGACCAGAGAGGAGGCGGAAGGACAGGAGTTGGGGTAGAGCTGCATCGGGGACCCAGGTGGCACTCACCGAGCAGGACCGCCCAAGGCAGCACATGGGCTGTGGCAGTCAGAAGCCGCTGGCAAGCAGGATGAAGGCTGCCCTGCAGCAGCGGTTCTGCAGGCTCTGGCTCTCTGCGGTGCCTCTGTGCAGCCCCGCATGGCTGCCGACGGGTGGTAGCCAGGGAGGTGGCCTGGATGGAAGAGGCCCGGGGCTGCAGGTGCTGGCCCTCATGGGATGTCCCTCAGCCTGGGGAGCATGGCTCGGGAAGTGAGATGAGGGTACAGTCGAGGTGAGTCTCGAAGGTGCTGGGGGTGGGGGGGTGATGGGGACCAGTGCCGATGCAGATGCTGTCAGCCTGGGTAGAGACGAGCAGGGATCCTGAGAAATAGAACCCCCCCCACTTGGCTAAGGGCTCCCATCCCACAGCAAAGCGGCAGTACAGGCCGTGCAGGCCATGAACCGCATCTGCATGCTGGACGTGGACCTGCAGGGCGTGCGGAACATCAAGAAGACAGACCTGTGTCCCCTCTACATCTGCGTGCTGGCTCCGTCCCTCGAGGTCCTGGTGCGTGTGTGCAGGGTGGGCGGACGGGCCAGCTGGAGGCGGCAGGCAGAGGCGGTGGCTGGAGGGGCCTCAAGCCCACGCTGTGTTTCAGGAGCAGCGGCTTCGAGCCCGGAACACAGAGACAGAGGACAGCCTGATTAAGCGGCTGACCACGGCCAAGGCCGACATGGAGAGCAGTAAGTGTAGGGTCCCGGTCAGCCCCCCCCCCACCCCACCCCTGGCAGCTCTGCGCCCTACTTGGCTCTCCCTCCATGGCACCAGGGTCAGTCCCCAGACCTCCTCCTCCTTCCCTCGGCGCTGGACTCCGTCTGTCCCCAGACACCACATTCCACTGCCGGGGTGCCTGGAGATCCTCTCCCAGCCTCCCCTTCTGTTCCACGTCGGTCCGACTCAGGCCAGTGGGAACAGGTGGTGATGGATTGTCCCTCTGCTGCTCAGCGGTCAGGAAGCAGTAGCATTTCAGTGACCGCAAAGCCAACAGAAGGTTGCTCTAGAAGACATGAGTGGCGGCGGCGTGAGGGGGCGGGTGGGAGTAGGTGCTGGTTCACAGCCAGGAGCCCAGGAATGCCTGACTCAGAAGGCGGGGCCCTTGGATGGGGAGGAAGGGATGAACCCATGGTCCCGTCCCCCTATTGCCCCCCACTATCCCACGGGTGACTAGGAGAGGGGATTGGGCAGCACTGAGCAGTGTGGCAGGGTCATGGCGGGGGGAGGGCAGTGCCTAGGAAGTAGCCCGGCGGGGAGCTGCCTGCTGCCGCCACCCAGGCAAGCCCATGTCACCGTCGGTTCTCAGCCAGACTCGCGGTCCCTAGAAAGTACCTGTGCATGTGAGTGAACGGGGGAGAGGAACAGGATGGGGGCATACAAAGGTCTGTCTCTGAAGCCCCCACCCCCCTTGGCTGATTTTTCAGGTAAGGAGCCAGGCCTGTTCGACCTCGTCATCATTAACGACAACCTGGAAAAGGCGTACTCCACTCTCAAAGAGGCCCTCTCCGAGGTTAGGCCTCCTGCCTGGGGGCTGAGGGTGGAGGGTAGGGGCCAGGGCTCTACCTAGGAGGGGCCCGACTGGGGAAGCCGCCTTCTGCCACGGGGCTTAGCACTCTGTTGGAAACTATACTCCCAACTTCCTGGACAAGCCCTCCCTTGTCCAGAGAACCAACCCACCCCCCATTCCCCGCGCCCCCCCCCCCCCCCCCCCCCCCCCCCCCCCCCCCCCCCCCCCACACACACACAGATTTACCCTCAGTCCTCTCCCTGGCAGGAAATCAAGAAAGCTCAAGGGAACAGCCACTCCTGAGATGCCCCAGCCCACGGTCATTCCACGGGATGCATTCCAGGCCTCGTCCCCATTCCAAGGTGCCCCACGTGGACTGCAGCCCAGCGCCTGGCAGCGCCAGCTATTCAGCACCTGCGTACCGCTGCGAGACTCGGGCCTGGACCACCCCGGGACTCCCGTCAGACCTGGGCCGACGGGCCCCGCCCCACCCACTCCTGCCGCACTGCTCTGTGACATTGTAATAAAGTAACCACGGCGTTGGTGCAGTGTGGAGAACGTGACGCGTGTGTGGCTATGGCTGATTCTCTCCCCGCAGCCCTGTCCACAACCGACGCCCCTCGGGAGAGGGCCTCTAGGACAGGGCCCAGAACACTGGCCCTGACTCAAAGACTATGCCATCCGGGTCTAGCCACCCTCCCTAGTGAGTTCTGCCAGCTTCCTCTGGGGGGAGGTGGGCCCTTCAGGAAGCCAACACCCATGGGCCCCTTAATGCTGACACATGGAGCCTGGGTGAGCTCTCTGGACTGCCTGCAGGTGGAGGGGGGCCCTCTGTGCCTGATTCGGATGGGATTGCCAGGAAGCAGCCGACCCTACCTGTGTTCTTGACAGCTGGGCTGGGGGGCCGGACACTATCCTGAGGAACCCGCTGCAGTGCCCGCAGCCAGCACTTGGGGGAGCACACAGCCCAGCCTCGGTGCCTTCCGGCTGCAGGTGGGATTGAGCCATGCAGCCCTTGGGGCACTTGCTGATAGGGTGTTGGGGGGCGGGTGTGGCACTCATGCGCTGCAGTTAAGGGACCTTGAGCACAACACGTGTTGCAGAGCACAGCAGGGTCACTCTTCCCAGGAGCCGGGCAGTGTGCTTGGTGTGCTTCTCAACTTGGGGCATGGCCCCTCTGGCTGACCACTGCTGACGCCTGTCCTCCAGGCAGTGTAGAGGGGGACACCTGAGGGCCTCTGTTGGGCTTTGCAACCCTGGCTTCTGGGAAACCTGCCAAGAAGACAGACCTGACACTCTGAGTCCAGAAAGGACCCTCTGTCAGAGGCCTGGCCCCTCCCTCCCGCAGCCCCACTCACCACCCAGCAGTGGCTGCCCTTTAGGGAGCCCGAGGCCCCCTTGGGGTTGGAGGAAAGGGTATTTTGTGATCTGGCCTGGGCCTGATGCTGGGTGCCCTTGACTGCGCCCTCCTCCCCTCTGTACCTCTTCCTTCCTGCCTGTACCCAGATGAGCAGGGCTCACATGGGGAACAGTGGGAGGCAGGAACCTGGGTACCACCTACCATCCCCAGGGCCCCCAGCCCAGCTCTGGTACAGTCCTGATAGACCACTCCAGCCCGCTTCCTTTGGGTGAGCGGAGCACAGCCAGGGTGTGATCCCGACAGGGACCAGGCAGGAGACCCTGAGTCCTTAGCTAAGTCCAGTTGCACCTGAGGGGGGTGGTGGGCAAGGGCTGGGCCCCGAGGCTAACCTCAGAGGAGGCAATGGGTTACCTTTTAAGGGCCACCTGGGCTGGCTTCAACCGGCTGAGCAGCCTTGGGAAGCTCATTTCTTCTCTGGGCCTCAGCCCCACACTCTTAGCCAGCAAAGTGGAGGAGAGCTGCGTCTGCGTCCTGCCGCCCAGCCCCCGGGGACAATCATGGGGATTCAGGCCCCAGCTTTGGTGGAAACAATGGGGCCCTTGAAGGGCCCCTCCTCCCCGCATTGTGCTTGGTGGTGAGAGGTGGCCCTGGGTCAGCCGCCTGCACCACTCGCCCCCCCCCCCCCCCCCCCCCCCCCCC
>PVJH01018507.1:0-31084 GCA_004026705.1 Nesogale talazaci | reverse complement strand
GACAGGGCCCGCAGCTGGTTTCCTAAGCTTTGAGGGATGGATGAGTGGGAGGGGAGGGATTGGCAGGAAATGACCACCAGGTGCAACAGCCATCTCTGGCCACCCCTTCCTCCCCGTGCGAGGGGTGCTGTGGCCTGGCTGCCTGTCGGTCTCAGGCTCAGTTGTGTGTGTCTGTGGTCAGGGCAGACTTGGTCTTGCAAAAGGCCATGAGATCCAAGGTGTGGGCAGTAAGAGATGGCAGTCCAGTGTGGGTCACCAAGTGTCCTTGGAAACCACCATAGCCCGCCCCCACCCCCAGCAGCTGGGGCGCCTCAGGCTGCAGGAGGGCCGCCAGCCCCCGCCAGCACCAGCTGGGGCTCCTCAGCCTCAGGAGAGCCGCCAGTCGGCTCCAGCACCAGCTGTACATCTACAAGGTCCTGACTTTTCAGGCCAGGCCCAGCCCTTTACCCTCAGAGGATCCCAACAGCCCCTGGAGGGGAGGGGCCGTTCTAGGAGGCCTGTGCTGTTAGGGGTGGTCCTGACACTTGAGGGGGACTGACCTGAGAAACCACTAGAAGTCAGTCCCCACCCCACACGCATGGGCAAATTGAGTCCCGCTATACACAGCTCTTAGCACGGACCAACACGGCTCATTGGGTCTCCACCAGCTTCCCCACTTGAGGCATGGCCACCCTTGGCGTGGTGTTAGGGCCCGGGAACTCCCCTCGGCCCAGGCGAGGGGGACTCGATAGTGAGCAGAGCGGGATCCCCTCCAGCAGCTGACAGCACAAACAACACTGTAAGTACGGCGGGTGCCGCCGGGAGGGGACGGTGACCCGGGGATCGGAAGGAAGGATGGGGAGGAATGTGCAGAGCCCAGTGCTGGGCGGGGGCCTGGATGACCCCTAGGCTGCGGGGGACTGGGGGTGGGGGGGCGGTGGCGGGGGCTACTCTGCTATTCCAGCCCCTCAGGCCAAGCCAGAATCCCCATAGCTTTTGCATGTACTTTGGGGACCTCCAAGGGCCGACTGACCTCCGGGCAGGTTGCGCCTGCCCAGCTGTGGGCCTAGCGTGTGGAAGGGGACAGCAGCCAGGGCTTGCAGACCCACCAGAGCCCACTCCAGATGGTAGAATTTGTTATCAATGGTGAGGCTGAGGGCTGGGCCCCAGGGGTGCTGAGATGGGCACTGAATTGGAGTCGTGGGTCCGAGCAGACTCAGACCCTTGCTGCCCCTGCCACAGCTGAGGTTGGGAACACTCACCACGGGGATGGCCTGGCCAGGAGCCATGCCAGTTAGTCACTACTGTGGGGAAATGTGTGTGTGTGAGGGGGGTGTGGGGGAGAAGAGAGTCACTGGAGCTGCCCACCCTCCGGGCATGGAGAGGCCAAGCAGTGAAGGGAAGAGCCATAAGGGTGGTGTGTGCAGAGTCAGGCGCATGGAGAGGGCCATTGTGCCAGTGCAAGAATTCTGTGGGTGCATGTGTGTATTTCAAGTGTGTGTGTGTTTGTGTGTGTGTGTGCACATATAATGAGGGAGTGTCTGAGATCTGCCACATAAGACAGTGTCATCAGTGTATATGCGAAGGTAATTGTGTGTATACTCCAAGTGTATAACATGCATGTGGATCTGAGTATCACGGATGTGGGGAGAGGGGAGCCCGTGGGCCCAGGGGGATGGGCAGTGGGAGCAGACCGACAGTTCCTGGTCTAGGAAGCACCAAGGACTAGCATGTGGAAGAATCTCAGTGGGCCATGGGGCTGATCAGGGCTTACTTCCCTCTGCCCCACAGGAATGAGGCCACCTGGGACGACTCCTGTGTGAAGCAGCCCAACCTGCCCTTACAAGGACACTCCCGTGTCTGCCAGACCTGGCCAGGGTCTCTCAGGGCAGGCTGGCGTGGCAGCCCCAGCACGTCAGGAAGCCTGCTGCCAGAGGAAACCAGAGGGCCTAGTTGCCCTACCCAGACAGGGCCCTGGTGGAGGAAGTGGAGATTGGGTGGGTGGGGAGGAAATCCCTGGGCAAGGCCCCGTAGCCACTGCTGTCGAAGGACCCGGTCGCTGCTTTCTGCCTACCTTCTCCCTGGGGCCGTCCGCAGCACTTGTTTTCAGACTTGGCAGTGAGCAAGGTCAGGGGCACAGGAAAGGGCCAACCATTCTTACAGTGCCAGGATGGGCGGGCTGTCCAATACATGCCACCCATCAAAGAGATGGTCTGGGAGGTGGTCCCCGGCAGGCCCTAGAGGAAATGGGGTGGGACCATCCAAACACTTGTGGACTCACCACTCACAGACATAGCCCGCCTTGGTCTCCCTGGTTAATGGCTCCTGCACTCCGGCCCCTGCAGCCTGGGCTGCCTCACCCCACCCGATTATGATCTGCTCTGCTTCTGGGTGGTGCATTGGCTCCTTGGGGAGGAGGGTTCACCTGGTCCACGAAGGTCCTGTGGTTCCTCCCCTCCTCCCACAACATGCTGACTCCCATCTGCCTACGTGGGCCCCCCTCCCCCTCCCTGGGATCCTCAGTGTGAATCCTGGCCTTCCAGCAGCCAGCCCTTCTGACCACTCCCAAGATCACCTCCTCCTCCTCAGACACCCTTTGCATGGCCCTCCCCAATCTGCTCCCCCCATTCCCTAATATGACCAACCAGGAGGCACAGCCCGCCTCACTCCGGATCCCACACAATGGTCATGGCAGGGTGGGAGCAAGCTCCCCCTTGCTTTTGATGTGCAAAAGCTTTGGGGTACGATTCCTTATGAACTGTCTGTTGCCTCGCGCTAAAGGTCTGCAAGCCCTAGGCTGACCCTCAAGAGGCTCAGCACCCTTACTCTCACCCCAGGGCTCGGCAAGGACCCACCTGCTGGCCACACGTCCCAGGCTGTTTCCGCTGTGGTGCCAGCCTACTCCACCTTGGTGACAAGAACCCGCCGGCTGAGCTCTGCCCTGGGCCCTGCTCTCGCTCGGAATGAAGCTGTCCTCAAAGCCCCTGCTCACATGGGACTAGTGGGGTGACGGCCTATAAGACAGACAAAACCAGGAGAGGCATTGGGTGTCAGGAGATTTCATTTTAATAAACTCTGAGTCAGAATTGACTTGATAGTGGTGAGTTCACTTTTGTTATTTTAAACAATTTTAGATTTGCAAAAAAAGTTGTAAAAAGTATTAAAGAGCTTCCAAATCTCCCCTCTGCTCAAATTTATCCCACTGTCGATGCCTTACATTAAGATGGTGTGTGGTTGTTTTGTTTAAGGTGGTGTGTAGTTAATGAACCAATACTTCTTAACATGTATGACTAATGTCCATTTGATTTGGAATCCTCCGCTGTCCCCAGTGTCCCTGCTCTGCTCCCTGCGCCCGCCGCCCTTTCAGTTGCTGTGGCTCCTTAGGCTTCTCCCAGCCCAGTCCCTCCCACTTGCCTTGTGTGTGGTGACCGGGATGGCCTTGGCGCGTTCTGGCCAGCATTTTGTAGGATGCTCATTGAATGGGATATCTGATGTCTTCCTTACAGGCCAATGATGGCTCTTGGGGAGGACACCTACAAAGATGCACGTCCATTTCCATCAGCTCACATAGAGTTGTATACCGTCATCACAACTGTTTGTGATCGTTTATCAAAAATCCTTTTATTGACGTTTTCTTAACATATGATACCCTTTAAGTGTTTGAGCATGTTAATAAGATCTGTGCAATCAATTTCAGAACATTTTCTTCTTGTGCTTGTCAGTCCCCATGTCAGCTCATTCCCCTGTCACACCCTTTTCCTGTTACACTCTCTATAGAGATCCTGATTCTGGATTTCATGTCAGAAAATCAGACCAAACAAACATAAACATGAAATAATACAAAGCAAGCAAACCAAAACAGCTCACGACAATGACTAGACAGAACGCAGAAAACCTCAAAAGAGAAAGCAGAAAATATTAAAAACGGAAACAGCTTTAAAATGAGGCAAAGGGGCGGTCAAGTGAGAGGGGTTTGTTTGTTTGTTTTTTGTGGGCATCACTGCCTCCAGGGGTCGTGGGCGCCACCCAGTGCCACTCCTGAGAGCCGCCACTGGACCTGAACCGCCAAGCCCGCGGGCCACAGTCCCACACTCAACAACTTACGCTACCGGGGCTCAGCCCTTGTTTTTTGTTTGTTTGTTTGTTTGTTTTGGGGGTGGGCATCACTGCCCTCTGGTGGTCGTGGGAGGAGAGGGTTTTACATTCTAATCTAAGTATATCAGCCATGATCAACTTTACAATCTTCTCTGATAGCCAAGTTACTAACCTCCCTCAACTATGGTCAGAAGGGATTCCCAGGAGATTTAGCCCTTGGGGGAACCTTGCAAATATATCCTGGGCTTCCACTCTTATCCCGAGCCTTCTGCAAACTGGGTGTTGAGAGTATCATTCCCTCCTTTGGATTTGGATTTGATTGTTTATGATATTTGGGTCTCACGAGCTACTGTGCTTTTTCCATACTGCCTTAGTTGATTTCTCACTTAAATGGCTGCTTGTTTAAAGACAAGCTTTAAGATCTCAGATGCTAGTCTTTGCTATAACTGGGCACCAGAGTGAGCAGAACTGATTGTTCTTACATGCTAGGATCCATATATGTAAGATCTATCTATGTCTCTGGTTCACTTTAGAGACATCATTCTCATTTTATATTAGAGAATATGATAAATCTCCCCCACCCCCGGCATAGGGGACTTGTGGTGGTAGTGTCATGAATTTAGCCAATGTTGTAGAATTTGAAACACTTGAGAAAAGGAAACTATACACGTATAGGCTGGCTTCAGGCTGTAATACATGAATTGTTGACTTGTGTAGATTGAACTTTTAAATAACGACACTATTTACAGAACAATGGAGGTTAGTGATAGGGCAAAACTCAGTAACACTCATGCCTACAAGATTAATACATGTCTTTAAACGAGTAAATATATGAGTATTGCAGGCCACCCTTCACGGGGCACCCTTGAGGATACAAACCAGAGTCCAACAATCACCAGTTCTATAACCCGGGGGCAGCTGTCGCCTGCTGCTTCTCACACTAGGGTGTTTTCAGCTGTAAATCCAAGGGAGTATATCATTTTCATAAATGTGCTATAGGTGAGTTTGAGGTCAAGCCCAGTTCATTTGGTGGGGTTTCCACATTAAATCTTTCTGGGGTGGCCGATGAAGGATGCTGTGCACTTTAAAAGAACAGAGTCGAGGACTGAGCCCCGGTGGCGTAAGTGGTTGAGTGTGGAACTGCAGCCCACGGGTTTGGCGGTTCAAATCCAGTGGCGGCTGGATAGCGCCCATGATCACCAGAGGCAGTGATGCCCACAAAAACAAAACAAAAGAACAGAGACGAAAGTCCAAGTCTAACGTCGTAGCAGACAGCCTAGGTCACAAGGGCTGGATAGCGAGTCGTCCAAAGTGTCCAATTCGGAACACTGCACTGGCCATAGTCTTCCCTTGTCTATGGACTGTTAAGCATGTCTTCTTTCCCTATGGGAAGTGGCTCCTCCCAGTAATGTGCTTATAGTCTCTGAGGACTTCTCACCATTGACCCTGACCTTGATCATCTTCTTGAGGTGATGTTTGTCCAGTTTCACCAGTGTGAGCTCTTCCCCTCCCTCCTACTCCATGTTCTTGGGAAGGAAGCCCACACTTAAGGAATGCGTATGTAGGACTCACCTCCTTGAGGGGATTGTATGTTTTTTGGAATCCTATTCCAGATTTCTCTCTTCTCCCTTATCTGTTCACTCATCTAGACTCATGGATGGTTATTCTATGAGAACCCTGTAGGATCACTGTCAGAATCAACGTGATGGTTCCGAGTTTGGCTTATGAGAGCCCTTGTGCTAGATCAGATGCAGGACTGCTCACTTCAAGATCAGTGGTTCGAGCCCACCAGTCACTCCACAGCGAAAATGAGGCCGTCTTGCTTTGTGAATGTTTACCGTCTAACCCCTCTACGGTTGCTATGAGTTAGGACAGACGTTTAGTTAGTTACCAGTTATTTTTTATACTGCCTTGTTGCTGCCGCTGCTCTAGGTTTGGCCTTTGGGATTCTTCCTGTTGACACTTGGGTTCTTTTGACATCCCTAAGTTCAGGGATTTTTGTTGCAGACTCTGTGTCTTCTTTGTCCCAACCTGAGGCTTGGTCATTTCCCTAAAGAGCTCTGGTTGTTTGTGTGGGAGAGCAGTTTTTAAAACTAAGATCTGGCTCCTGAGTGTGCTCATTGTCTCTAGGTCCTCTAAGTGGGGAGAGCAAGAAAAGATAGGTCTGTAACCTGTGTGTGTGTGTGTGTGTGTGCGCGCGCGCACACACAGAACTAACTAACTATGAGATCATCAGTATCTACATCAAACATGAATTCTTGCTGCATCTCCAGCTCTAGAGCAGCACACGGGGCTTCCTGGTCTCCCCAGCTTGTCTGCACATCCCACTTCAGCACCCGCCACCTGCTATCCACTTGGGGATCTGCGCCACCCCTCGGCGCCTGTAGACCAGCACCAGAGTTGTTGGCGCCTGCTGGCTGACAGGGTTTGGGCTGGGTGGTCAGGAGGCCTCAAGGAGGTGGCTTAGCAGCAGAGAGGCAGACTCGGGGTGGACATGAGCGTCTGGGGGGCCTGGCAAAGAGTCATCGAGTCACGGCAGTGTCCTTTGGCAGCAGTGAGCCTGGCTGTGTTGGGAACAGCAGGAAGAGCAGTTGCCATGGAGGCAAATGGGGCTTGGGTGAAGGGTTGGGGAGAATGATCAAGGACAACATAAAAAAAACCCAAACTCACTGTCATCAAGTTGATACTGACATAGAAACCCTACAGGACAGGGTGGAACTGCCCCTGTGGATTTCCGAGACCGTACCTCTTTGTGGGAGTAGAAAACCTCATCTTCTTCCTGAGGAGCGGTGGGTGGTTTTGAACTGCCAACCTTGTGCCTATCAACCCAACATATACCCCACTATGCCACCAGAGTTCCTAAGGACAAGTTACCGGGGCCTTTATAAGCCTAGGTGCGGCCTGGGAATCTATTCTGAAAGTCATTTGGTGGGTAGGGAGTGGAAAAGACCATACCAAGGGCTCAATAGAAAGTATCTAGAAAATGATGGCAACATATGTACAAATATGCTTGATACAATTGATGTATGGATTGTCATAAGAGTTTAAGAGCCCCCAATAAAATGATCCTTAAATTAAAAAAATAAAAGTCAGGAGGAATCAGACAGAAGGGCAGAGAGCTATGGGCCTTTCTGATTCAGGACCCTGGCTTCTGTGTGGTGCACAGATGATAGGGAGGAAAAGTGCAATCGAAGAGACCATTGGACACAACTAGCTTGGAGACCCAGCAAAGGATGGCAGCCAAGGGCAAGTGGCAGTCGGGTTCCAGACGCACAAGTTTGCTGGTGGCCTGAGTGACTCCAAGGACTCTGTCCCCTGTGGAAAGGAGGCTGGTGTGGAGCTGGGTTTGAGGCCTGAGGCTTCCCCAAGTGCCACTGTCAAGGAGGCAGCTGGACACGTGCTTGTGGAGCGTAGATGTGTGAATTTGAGAGCCCTGCCTGTGCCGGCAATGAAAACGGGGCTGGGAGCTGGGCTTTTCCAGGCCAGAGCTAAGTCAGTATCCACTCCATCACTGTAGCATCTGAAAGACAGAATTTTGGGAACAGATAGACGAATGGACCAATTGGGGGGGTAGCATCACTGCCCTCTGGTAGTCGTGAGAGCTACCCAGCGCTGCTCCTAAGAGCCGCTGCTGGATTTGAACCGCCAAGCCCGCGGGTTGCTTCCTGCACTCAACCACTTATGCCACCGGGGCTCAGCCCTGGACTCTGATTATGTACGCATGAATGCCACAGACTTCTGCGCCCATCCCCGGATAACATGTCTGGGCCTCGGGGTCCGGAGCCAGAGTGAGTACCACTGTCCCAGAGATGATGGAGGGCTTGCAAGCAGCCTTGCCCACCCACATCTAAAGTTCTCTTTGGGGCTCACACTCCAGTTTGCATCAGCGAGCTTTCTCCTCTGCTAGAGAACCCAGGATAGGAAGCACTGGAGACAGGAAGCGAGAACTTCGTTCCCCTGCACCTAGGGCCCAGGTGCGCCTTCAACTCTGAGCTGAGTGCCTCTAGGAGCCCCTCTCGGACCCACCCCCCTCCTTTGCTAAAGCTTCACCACGACTGATGGTACCTGGGCACAGCTTGCCCAAATCCAAGCCTTGGTCCTCAGTCCTCAGGGCCAGTCTAGCACTGCAAGGACTAGTGTACACATCTCTGTACAATCACATTCTGTGATGTTTGAGATCAGCCGTGGTGGGGATTGCTACACCACTGAGATGGCTAAGCGCTTCAGACCAAAGCTGGGCAGGCAGTTGTTAAATCTTTACCAGCTCACCTCGGACCTCCCCTCAGGCTCTTCTCATCCTTGCTCCACGAGTACTCACATAGCCCCAGGGCCTGCTAAGTCTTGGGTAGGGAGAGGAGAGACGGGACTGCTGGACTTAATGCCCTGAGAGGCCTGGGGGTGGGACTACCCCACCATCCTGTTTCTGGCTCTCAGCCCTGTGGGCTTCACCACCTGTAAGGACATCGTTGAGGTCCGTGACGGATGAAGAGCAGTTGGTGAGGATGTTGGGGAGGGGCGGTGGCCAGGGCCGCTTTCCTGCACGTCCTTACCCCTGACAGAGGGGTGAAGATGGCCCGCAGAGCACTGGAATCACCAGTCTGCCTGTTCTGTGTGTGGGGGTGGTTGTGTGTGTGTGTGTGTGTGTGTGTGTGTGTGTGTGAATGCACCTATGTGAGTGTACTTCTCAAATTTGAGTAGATTTTGTACCTGTGTATCTTAAGTGTACATGTCTGTGTGTGTGGTTTCGGTGATGACTGTGTCTCTGAAGGAATGCCCGGGTCTGCCTGAGCGAATGCCCGGGTCTGCCTGCGCCTGTGTGCACACTTGTGTCCCTGAATGATGGTGGGAGGTAGGGAGGGCTGTGCACAGATGTGAGGAAATGGGGCCACTTCCCCAGGAACTCTGGCTGCCCCCTCTTCCTGCCCAGGAAGGGGAGAGGGTTCCAGCTGCATAAAGAGGGCCAGGAGCAGGAGCCTGGCAGCCTGGGCCTGCCTGCTTCTCCTGGTCCATCTCACACCTGCCCACCGCTGCCCATCGCCTGCCCACTGCTTCCTAGGCCCTGGTCCCAGAGGGGGCCAGAAGTGTTGGTCATTCAGGGTTTCCTACCCCAAACTACCAAGGAGCAGGTACTGGTTCTGGGGCTGGCCTCCTATGGAGGAAGGGGGGGGTGCATTTGGGAAACCTCATGACCTAGAAGGACAAGGAGCCGTGGCCCTGCTGCAGAGGCCCCTTTTCTTGGCTATATCCCCACTGTGGGGATCAACCGAAGGAGGATGCTGACCTGGGAGGTGGATTGCCCAGGGACTGTGATAGGGCCCAAGGCCAGCTGAGTGTCGCTGATGCTGTGCTGCCTGCATGTGCCTGTGACTATAGGCTGCCGTGCATGGTACAGGGTGTCCAGGAGTGCTTCCACGCTTGTGACTCTGTGTGGGACACACCCATCCATCCCAGACAGAAGTCTATGTTCACCTGGCTGCTGCAACCAGGGGCGGGGCCAGAGATGGAGGCGGCAGAGAGGGTGGACTGGGATCTTGGGAGAACAGCAGCAGTGGCCAGAGGGACTGAAGAGCCTGGAGGTCCTGGACACCAGCAGGGGCAGCAGTCCCTGGACAGGACCAATGGAGGGGGCACAGAAGAGGACGGGGGATTTTTTTTTTTTGAGATTCAGCAATCACGAGCTCTGTGCAGGGTGTGGGAAAAGACAAGGGAGGTAGACTGGGGTGTGGGAGAGCCTGGAGTGCTTTGAGGGCTAGGGTGCTAGCAGGCCAAGGTGGAGGGGGAATTAGAGTGGAGGTCTGGGGTGCAAGAGGGCTGCAGTGCTGAGAAGTTGGGGTGTTAGATGGCTGGGACTGGGAAGCTGAGATCAGGGGTACAGGACAGCTAGATTGCTGGAGGTGTTAGAGGAGCGGGGGTACGGGAAGGCTGGGATGCTGAAGGATTGGGGGTAGGAGATGGCTGGGGTGCTGGAGGAGTTGGAGTGCTAGTAGGGTGGTGGTGGGGGTTGGAGTACTAGAGGGGCTGGGAGATCTCAGGGTCCATGGGGCTGAAAGGGTAGGGGAACTTGTTCCCCGAGAGCCAGCACATAGAGGGGCTGAAGTGACAGGCGGCTGAAGTCTGGGGACTAACTCCCAGATGGGTATACAGAAGGACGCTTGCAGAATGGGGAAGCATGGCTTAGTGGAGGTGGGCGCTTCCCCGTGCCCTGGCGCAGGTTCAGATATGAGTGAGAGGCGGGGACCATGTGGTCCCTGGGTGCATCCCAGGCTAAAGCCATGCAGCCTCCACAGACTGTGTAAGGCCAGCTGCAGTGTTCCTGGTGTCCCCAGTTAGGTGCTGCTGGCTTTACCTTCTTGTCTACTTGCTCTGTGGCTCTCAGTGCCAGGAAGGATTCCCATTGCTAGGAGAGTGGACTGTGCTATGGTTTGGGCGGCAGGACCCAGCTTCTCTGGACCACAGGGTCTGGGGTGGTGTTTCTCTCTACATGCCGAGGGCAAGGGTAAGAATTGGGGTAGAAGCAGCATACCCCCATATGGAACCGTGAGTCACCACCCTTGTGCACTCAAAGGCAGGTGGGCCCTGCTGGGGCCAAGTGGGGGAGGGGAGAGGGCTGGGGTGAGCTGAGAACCAAGGTCTTTTCCCACGGGAATGTTAGCGCCCAAGCATCTGTGGTCGGCAGCACTGGATGTGAAGGGTTCCCAACGGTTTGGTGTCCAGTGTCCCCCAGGCCTGTGGCCATGCTGACTGTCCCTCTGGCCCGGTCTCAGGTCCCGCCCACCTGCCCCTATGACCAACATGAGCTGGAGCTTCCTGACGCGGCTGCTGGAGGAGATCCACAACCACTCCACCTTCGTGGGCAAGGTGTGGCTCACGGTGCTCATCGTCTTTCGCATCGTGCTCACGGCGGTGGGCGGGGAGTCCATCTACTCGGACGAGCAGAGCAAGTTCACGTGCAACACCCGGCAGCCCGGCTGCGACAACGTCTGCTACGACGCGTTCGCCCCGCTGTCCCACGTGCGCTTCTGGGTCTTCCAGATCGTGGTCATCTCCACGCCCTCCGTCATGTACCTGGGCTACGCCATCCACCGCCTGGCGCGGGCCTCGGAGGAGGAGCGGCGCCGTGCACTGCGCCGCCGCCACCACCCAGGCCGCCTGCCCGGTCCCCGCCGCCCGCTGCCACCGCCCCACCCCGGCTGGCTGGAGCCCTCGGACCTGGGGGAGGAGGAGCCCATGCTCGGCCTGGGCGAGGAAGAGGAGGAGATGGAGGCGGCCGAGGGTCTGGGCGAGGAGGACGAGGACGAGGCAGCGCTGGCCGCCAAGGGCGCCGGGGTGGACAGCAAGGCGGCGGCGGCCCCGGGCCCCGCCGTCAAGCATGACGGGCGGCGGCGCATCCAGCGCGAGGGCCTGATGCGCGCGTACGTGGCGCAGCTGCTGGCGCGCGCCGTCTTCGAGGTGGCCTTCCTGGTGGGCCAGTACCTGCTGTACGGCTTCGAGGTGCGCCCCTTCTTCCGCTGCAGCCGCCAGCCCTGCCCGCACGTGGTCGACTGCTTCGTGTCCCGGCCCACCGAGAAGACCGTCTTCCTGCTGGTCATGTACGTGGTCAGCTGCCTCTGCCTGCTGCTCAACCTCTGCGAGATGGCGCACCTGGGCCTGGGCAGCGCGCAGGACGCCGTGCGCGCGCGCCGCCGCCCGCCCGCCGCCGTGGGCCCCGCCCCCGGGCCCCGCCCGCCGCCGCCCTGCGCCTTCGCGCCCGCCGCGCCCGGCCCCGCCGGCCCGCCCGACTACAGCCTGGTGGTGCGCGCGGCCGAGCGCGCGCGCGCCCACGACCAGAACCTGGCCAACCTGGCGCTGCAGGCCCTGCGGGAGCGCGGCCGCCACAGCCCGCCCTCGCCCGACCTCACCGCCGCCGCCGCCGCCGCCGCCGTGCGGGGCGCGCCCCGGGCCGCCGGCCTGGCCACCTCCTCCAGAACCGGCAGCGCCACTTCCGGGGGCACTGTCGGGGAGCCTGGCCGTGCCGGGGGGGCCATGGATCGGCAGGGCGCCAGGGCCAAGGCTGGCTCAGAGCCGGGCAGCGCCAGCAGCAGGGACGGAAAGACTACCGTGTGGATCTGAGCGTGACGGTGACCACGCCAGCCCGGGGCTCCTGCTGGCTCCCCTGCGTGGTGCAGGTGTACCGCCTGGGGGCTCTGGGGAGAGGCTGAGAGCGCCAGTGGCGTCCAGCAAGATGGGACCCCAGAGAGGCTGGGAGGGAAGGGGTTGGGCATGCCCAGTGAAGGACAGGCAGGCACTTACTTGATGAGCAGTACCAGCCCAGACTGTAGTCTCGCCCACCCATCTCCCTTAGGGCTTACCGACCAGTGTCATGGTGCCCGTGTGTCCGTGGGCAGCACTCACTGGAGGAGGTCTTGCCAATATAATGGAGCTCACTTAGGTTCTGTGGGAGGAACGGGATCATCACCCTTCCCTGGCCTCAAGTTTACCCAGTGCACACAAGGACGTCCTGGAATTGCTTCATTGAGGGCAGTTGGAGCCACTAGGCATAGAACCCCACTTTCAGCAGGAGCTCCTTCCCAGTGAAGCTGAGAGGGGGAGCCCCGGCGGTACACAACTCCCATCCTCGCCTGAGCTTTTCCTTCCTAGGTGGCATACTTGAAGTTCCACAAAGGCCTTGTGGCCCGGCCTTGCAGCCTGGTAGGTGGCTGTGACCTTGTCCTTGCTCAGAGAAGGAGACTCCCAGGTTTTGCCCATGGCCTCTCCACCTCTCAGCTCCTGCTCTAGGCCCCTCCCTCCTTCAGACAGCCTCCAAGACAAAAAGAAAAATAAAACTAACTCTGGTTTACAATCGAGTGTGTTTATGCGTGTGTCTACTGCTGGTCATGGGGCGGTGTTGGCACTGTTCTATGCCCAACGGGGCATACAGATGGCAGCAAACAGAGCACCACCTCCAAAGCATTTCTGAACTTCAGGCTCCAAAGAGCAAGCCTGTGGTTAAGAGGACAGTCACAGAGCATTCTCAGGATGCAGGCCAGTGCCTGCTGTGGCTGTGGTGAGGGGCAGAGGTGGGCACGGCTGCACAGAGGCCAGCAGCTCCTAGTCAATACCCAGTGTGATCCAGTCCCCCGGTCCAGCTATCCCCAGCCTCTTTGAGGGCAACACAAGTTGAGCACGCCCTCGCCTGCAGATCCCGCTCTCTTCCACATCCCCAGGCCAAGCACCAAGGCTGACTGAGGCCCGACGTGAACTTGAGTCTGGCTCTGGTCAGATTCAAACTGCAAGCAGAGTCCAACCCTTCTGGAGCTGGCTGACTGAGCCTTCCTGCACATCACTTTCCCCAGGAAGCTTCCCAGTCCAGCAGAACTCTGAATGGACTGAATCCCCACTCCCACTCCCCCTCCTTTTGTTGGGCCCTGACTCGGGCTAAGCCTACCTGCAGAAGTTCATAGATGGTGATGCGTGAAAGGGACCCTAACGAGGGCGTATTCTAACCCAGAGCAGAGGGCTACGTCAGTGGGGCCACAGTCCTGACTTCTTCATAGCAGGAAAGGTCTTCATCACTGGCCAGGCCCAGGCTTGCTGCCGCACTCCTGGCCAGGTCAGAGTGTGTGTGTGTGTGTGTGAGAGAGAGAGAGAGAGAGAGAGAGAGAGAGATCACAGCGTTGAACACATGAGTCTCCCATTGCTGTGACCAGAAGTGGTGAGCAGACCGGGGTGGGGGTGGGGGGGGAGAGATACCTATAGCGGCATTTCCTCATCATCTGCTAAAAGTCTGTCTGCCGCTTGTGCACCAGTGCTGTCCCTTCGAAACCCCTGACCCTCCATCAGGACTGTCGGCCCACCTGCAAGCATCCATTCTCACTCCAGACAACGTGCACGCTGGATCCTGCTCCTTGTGGGAAAGCACTGACCCAGGTGACAGGTGACAGGGCATCTGCATCACAAAGTTCCACCTCCTGCAGAGTCAGAGGAAATCAGCCTCTAACGCCCGAAGGATTTGCAGGTGCAATTGTGCGGCAATAAAATTTAAAGGTCATAGTAGAGTCCTAGAGGACAGATGAGAGAGTCAAATAAAAGGAATCAGACACATTTTATAGTAGAAGGCTCACCTCAGCCCCTCTTGATGTAGGAGGGGAGAGAGGAGGAAAGAGTGTCTTTTAGTCTGGGTAGGCTAGAGAAACAAAATTTATGTACATAAGGGAGAGGTTTATACACAACAGCAGTTGAACGTTGAGAAAAACATCCCAACCCATTCCAGTCCAAGGTCATAAGTTCAATATTAGCCCACATGCCTGACACCTGTCCATAAAGTCTTCTTCAGACTTACAAAACACATGCAATGACGCCGAATGCATGATGATCACAAATGGGTAGAATGTCTTTGGATCCGTTGTAAACATTTCAGGGCTGGCAGGGGTCTCCAAGTGGTTCCTCTGGCTCCAGAAGACTGGTTCCATCAGGGAAGGTCCATGTGGCTTCATAAATACGGGCAGAGAAGATACCAAAGGGCACAGAAGGGCGCAGGAGCTGGTGGTCTAATGACTCTGAAGAAATGCCCGTATCGCCCTCTTTCCAGACCTGGCCGAGCAGGAGGCACCATCAGGGGAGTTGACATCCACCACAACAAGGACCAAAAGGTTCACCACCAGGAACCCAAGAGCCAGGACATCTAACTGCTCCTGCCCGGCGCACCAACTCCACCTTCAACCAGGTGGTGCTGAAGAGGCTGTTCATGAGCTGCGGCCGCCCCTGCCCCGCTCTTGGATGATCAGGAAGATGAAGCTTCCTGATTGAGAAAACAAGACAGCGGTCGTCGTGGGGACCCTAACGGATGACGTGCGGGTGCACGAGGTGCCCAAGCTGAAGGGGTGCGCCCTGCGCGTGAGCAGCCGGGACCGGAGCCACATCCTCCAGGCTGGGGGCGAGAACCTCCCCTTTGACCAACTGGCCCTGGACTCCCCCAAGAGCTGCGGCACCGTCCTGCTGTCTGGCCTGCACACGGGCTGTGAGGTGTACCGGCATTTTCGGCACGCCGGGGGAAACCCGACAGTCATACCAAACCCTATGTCCGCTCCAAGAGCCGGAAGTTCAAGCATGCCAGAGGCCAACGTGCCAGTCGCGCGGCTACAAAAACTAACTCCAGATCCCGTCCTGTTATTAAAAACATTTTGGATGTTCACTGCAAAAAAAGAAAAAAGAAAAAAGAGAAAGGAATGCAGGTATCCATCATTGCCCATGATCTTTGCAAAGTCTGCCTTTCTTTGTGGCATCATTTAGAGTATTCACAGTATCCTGTGATCATTGTAAAACCTGTTAGTTGCTTCCTGACATCATGGTAAAACCTACTTTTTTGTCACACAGTTTAACTTGCTGGATTTCCACTGGAGTTTTGAAGCAGTTTGCAGGTAGTAAACCCCACTGTTTCCTTCTGTCTAGTATTTATAGCCACTGATTTCCCACCATTTTGTCATCGTACAGTGGGATGATGTATTACATCTGGCTCGTGTGTTACCGTGATGCTGAAAGCCGTATTCCTGGTATTTCAAATGTTAGGAAACCAAAAAGAAAGATCAGGCTCAGCATATCTTAAACTGAAAAAATTAAAAAGAAATCCCAAAAAACCTCAAGCCTTGAGTTGCAATATTGAAATATTTTTTTGGGTGGCATCACTGCCCTCTGGTGGTGGGAACAGGAGGCACACCCTTGCTGCTGAATTTGAACCTCCAACCCAATGGGCTGCAGTCCCGTGCACAACCACTACGCCACCGGGGCTCAGCCGAATATTGAAATATTTTATGGGCAGAGTATAGAACGATACAGGAAGCACTCAAAAAAGATGGGGAAAAGAGTACACAAAGTCGGTGTACCAAAAACAGCTAGTCAGCATTCCACCATTTCAAGAGGTAACAGATGAGCAAGAGCCAATGGTCCTGAAGGAAGAAGTTCAAGTGACACTGAAAGCATGAGCTTAAAACAAGGCTCTGGGAATTGATGGAATACCATTTGAAATGCTTCAACAAGCTGATGAAGCGCTGGAAACAGGCACTCATCTATGGCAGGAAATTTGGAAGACGGCTACTTGGCCGATTAACTGGAAGAGATCTCTATTGGATTCCATTCCAAGGAAAGGTGAACCAACAGAATGCTCAACTGATAGAACAATGACCTAGATATGGCATGCAAGTAAAATTTTCCTGAAGACCTCCTAGCAATGGTTGCAGGAACATCTTCACAGGGAGCTTCCAGAGGTTCAGAGCGGATTCAGAAGAGGATGCTGACATCAGGTGGATCTTGGCTCCAAGCAGAATACCAGAAAGATGTTGACTTGTGTTTCCTGACTGTGCAAAAGCATTTGACTGTTGGACCATAGCACACTCCCGAGCCTTGAGAAGAAGAGAATGCCACAACACTTCGTTATGCGCCTGGGAAATTGCACATGACCAAGAGGCAGCGGTGAGATCAGAACAAGGGAAGACTGCAGGGTTTGAAGTCAGGAAGGGCCTCCACCAAGGTTTTATCTTCTCACTATACTAATCCTGTCTGCGTGCTGAACAAATCATCAGAGACGCGGGATGATATGAAGAAGAAGGCAGCGTCAGGATTGGAGGAAGACTGATTAGCAGCCTGCACTATGCAGATGACATGAACTTGCTGGCTGAAAGCTAGGAGGGCTTGAAGCAGCTGCTGCTGAAGGTCAGGGATTGCAGCCTTCAGTGTGGACCACGACTCAGTGTAAAGAAGACCCGAATCCTCACAACTGGATCCATCGGTAACACCGTGCTACGTGGAGAAAAGGTGCAATCGTGGAGAAAAATCCAGGATTTTTTGTCTTGCTTGGATCCACAGCCAATGCTCCTGGAAGCAGCAGTCAAGAGGTCAAATGATGCCTTGCACTGGGTAAATCTGTTGTGCAAGACCTCTTTAGACTATTGAAAAGCAAGGATATTACTTTGAGGACCCAAGCCATGGTATCTTTAAAAAAATTTTATTTTATTTTATTATTTTTTTTTTTTTTAGGCATCACTGCCCTCAGGTGGTGGGAGTAGGAGGCCCAGCCTTTGCTTCTGGGAGCCGGAATTGAACCTCCATCCCAGTGGGCCGCAGTCCCGTGCACAACCACTATGCCACCGGGGCTCAGCCCATGGTATCTTTTTTAAAAAATTAATTTTTTTTTAGGCACCACTGCCCTCTGGTGGGAGTGGGAGGCCCAGCCTTGCTCCTGGAGAGCTGCTGCTGTATTTGAACCTCCAAGCCAGTGGGCCGCAGTCCCGCACTCAACCTCTACCCCACCGGGGCTCAGCCCTACCATGGTATCTTTTAAAAAGTCCTTTTATTGGGGCCTCTTACAGCTCTTATAATAACCCATATATCAAATTGTATCACACACATTTATACATATGTTGCTATCATCAATTCAAAAATATTTTCTTCTGTTTAAGTCCTTGGTATTAGCTCCTCTTTTATTCCTCTCTCCCCTCCCCTTCTACTTTCATGGGCCCCTGATAAATTATAAATTATTATTACTTCCATATCTTACACCACCTGCTGTCTCCCTTCATTCAAATTAATGTTATTTGTCCCCCTGGGGATAGGGAGTTATATACCATTGTAGTTGGTTCCTCATTTTTCCTCCCCCCCCTTCCCAGCTTTCCCCTACCCTCGTGGTATCACTACTCCCATCGTTGTTCCTGAGTGGTTTATCTGTTCTGGATTCCATGTGTTGAGAATGCTTATCTCTACCCATGTTCACGCACAAGTCTAGTCAGATTTGTAAGGCGGAAGTGGGGTCATGACAGTGGGATGGGAGTGGGGGAGGAAGCATTAAAGAACTAGAGGAGTGTTGCATATTCCGTCAGTGCTGTGCTGCACCTTGGCTGTCACATTCCTTCCTTGTGACCTTCTGTGAGGGAATGTCCAATTGTCTACAGATGGGCTTTGGGTCTTCCCTCCTACCCTCCCTCATTTACATTGAAATATTTGTTTGTTTGTGGTCTTCTGATGCTGGATACCTTATCTCGTCAACACCTCATGACCACACAGGCTGGGGTCTTGCTTCCCTGCTAGATGGCCACTTGTTTACCTTCAAGTCTTTAAGACCCCAGATGCCATGTCTTTTCATAGCCGGGCGCCATCAGCTTTCTTCACCACATTTACTTATGCACTGACTTTGTGTTCAGTGATCATGTAGGGGAGATGAGCATCATAGAATGCTGGGTTATTAGAACCAAGTGTTCTTGCATTGAAGGAGTACTTAAGTTGAGATCCAGTGTCCATCTGCTACCTTACTGCTTAGTATTTAAATATATGCATATATGCAAATACATTAAAATAAAACAATAGTGATATAGATCTAAGCCATGGTGTTTTTAATTACCTTACATGCACATATAAGTCAGACAATGAATAACCAAAGAAGAATTGGTGCATTTGAACCAAGGTGGTGCCGGTGAAGATTACTGGTAATACCGGGGACTGCCAAAAGGACGCACAGTATCTCTTGGAAGAAGTACAGAGTGTTCCTTAGAGGCAAGGATGATGAGACTTCATTTTACATACTTTGGATATGTTTTCAGGAGAGACCAGTCTCTGGAGAAGGCGACAGTGTGCTTGGTGAACAGGAGGGCAGCAAAGACAAGAAGGCCTGCAACAAGAGGGAGGGTCCGTGTGGCTGCTCCAGCAGACCAGAGCATAGGGGCAGTTGGGAGGGTGGTGCAGGACGGGGCAGTGTTCGGTTCTTGTGTAGAGAGTCCCTCTGAGTCAGATCCACCTCTAACAATAGTAGCAGCACCTGCAGAAATAAACTTAGGAGTTTCACAAATCAACGTGGTCTCTGTCTTTGGCAGAAACAGTACCAAATCATCCCAGGTCCTTGACTCCCAGCAATCATATCTGTTGCTTCTTGTTGTGTTTGCCCTGACACCCGTCAGTGAGTGGCATTCACAGGCCACACAGGTTGACAAGATTCTATCATTTCAGCCCCTTGCTAGGAACTGCTTCAAATACAATTTGAGGGGACTTGGGTCAACCTTGTCCAGGGCCCCTAGGACAACTCTTCCTGCCCTGAAGAAGAGACGTGTGTCCCCAGGTGCGCTTATTGTAGTGTTCCCAAATGGCATATGATTCTGATTGCTCTTACATCACATCTGACTGCAATATGCCTAAGGCACCGATTGCTACGTTGCTTTTGTAATGGCCGTAAGCCACAGGAGCACACATTATTTGTACTGTGATTTTAAAACTAGAGAATTCCTGGACTTAGACATGGGACGACGTGGTCGATAGAGAATGGGAAGTATGTGAAGTATGTGAAGAATCACGTGGCCCGTGATCAAAGAAAACATAACAGTCAATCTGTGTCAACTACCTTTGAGACCTCAAACTAACTCTCCCTTTGCTCCCCTCCCCGCCCCTCCCCCTGTACCCAAACACTAACCTTAAAAGAGAAGATGCAATGTTTGCTTACTTTGTAGCTGTGGAGACGAGAGACCACCCTCTAGTCTGTGACGTCACACCAGCCTCTATCACAGGAAGCCGTGGTGAGCGCGGAACATCTGCATTTCTGCTCCCTCACTGGGGGAGGCCGGGATGGAACCTCTCTCTAGTCTGACTCTCAGAACACCGGGACTGGACCGAGACCCCGTCTGCTGTTGAGGACTTCAGGCTCTAGTACCAGAGACTGTCAAGGAGTCATGGTCAAAGTTTCTCCCAAGACTTTTTGTTCTAAGTGAAAAGCTGCAAGTCTGAAGCCTTCGCCTCTCACCATTGAACCCACAGTGTCCATGGAACTAACTGCTCATCTGGTTCTAAAGGCAGGTCATGAACTCTCATGAGAAGAGCTGATACCTGCATGCCTGCTAAGCCTGAGCGGTTCTTGTCATATGTCTCACAGGGGCTGTTTTTCAGGTGGAGAAAGCCATCTGTCAATAACCAGCCCTCCCCTTCTTTCTGGCACCCCAGCATCTCCCAGGCTGTCACCCAGAGAGGGAGGACGCCTGGTGAGAGCTTTCAGACACTCACAGATGCAGTTACTCCCCGTGCAGTGTCTACAGGGCAGATCAGAAAGCCACAAGACCGCAGGAACCCGGGTCCCTGAGTTACTGTGAGGAGCAGAGCTGCCCCACCTTCCTCTCCTGCAGTGGGTGTCTCTTGCACCCAGTCTCGTAATTGCCGCTGAATCGGGTCCAACCCACAGCCACCCTGGGAATGGCAGAGGGAAGCCCCACCTGATCCTCCATCCGCTTCACAGTCACCGCGATGGTCGAGCCCATTGTTGCAGCTGCTGTGAACACGGATCTCACCGAGAGGCTTCCGCTTTTCTGAGGACTTTCTGCTTCACCAATTGTGAGGGCCTTCTCCAGGGACTGGTTCCTCTTAATCCGTCTACAGCAGGTCATCTCGGAGAAGCAGCTTTTAGGATGTCCTTCTTCTGACACAGATTGGTTTCTTCTTCTTCTTCTTCGGGCCATCCACAATGTACTCAGTATTCTCCACAAACACTGCCATCCAAAGGCATTCATTCTTTGGTCTATCTCAGGGGTTGGCACACTCTTGAGACCGAAGAGTCAATCTTGTCCCTCCTAACAACTCTAAAATCACTTGAGAGCCTTACATATGTATTTCCAAACAAATGAAATCACCATAGCCTTCAATATATTTAATAGCCTTCAAATATTTTTCATGTTACTTCAGAGCCACACGTTCACACTGAGTCGCATATGATTCATGAGCCGCAGTTTGCCGACTGCTGGTCTACCTTATGCATTGCCCAGCTCTTAGAGGAAGCAGGCCTAGCTGTCCTTAGAATCTCCAAGGGGCTAGGCGGACCTGGCTGACTTGTCACGGATGACCAGGGAGGCCAGGCCTGGTCCTGAGAACAATGCAGAGTCATCTGCTTGGAGACTTGTCGTGCAAGACGCCTTTCCTTCATGTGTATGCCCCAAGAGCCAAGGCTGTTTCCTGATGCCAGAACATCCTAAATGCAGGCACTTTGGTACTTCAAGCTCGCTGACTTGAGAGCAACCGTCACTGGCAAGTGATACCCTGGGTGAGAAGCTGTCAGAGGAGCCAGCCTCCAGCAATAACATCAGGGATTTGGTAGGCGCAAGTGCATGGTGATAATTAGTTAATTAGTACAATAAAGTCATAGAGCGCAGGAGGAAGGGAGAAATAATGGGGTCAGACACATTCATGGCAATATATTCACATCAGCCCTTCTTGGTGGTCCGCGTGGAGAGAAGTGGTGGTGGTGGGGTGGAGATGACATGGGGAAAGGGGACAGGGAGGTGAGGGACAGGAGTTGGGGGAGGAGAAGTGGCTGAGAGAGCTCCTTTATTCTGGCCAGGCCTTGTAGATCTTTTGGAGACAGGCAAGGCCCCTAATTACAGGACAGGACACACATCACAGGAAAGGGTTGTGCTATAGGTAATAGTGAAGGGAGGGACGATCTAGGGGCACACACCTAATAGGAGAGGAATGCTATTGGGGTCTTCATGTGACAAGATGAATGTCCTAAGATTTCTGATGGCGGCAGCCTACCCCTAATTACTCTTGGGCTGGAGACTTGTCTAACTAAAGCTTTCAGGGGTGGTGACCCTGAGGCTGGAGACTTGTTTTCGTGACAGCTTTCAGAGGGAGTGGCCTTATCCTGACAGCAAGGAGTCGGCCCTTAGCTTTTCTGTGAGAGACAGAAGCCACTGGACAGCTGACACCTCTAGGGAGAGTAGCTGTAAGCTTCTGAGATGGAAAAGTTACTAATATTCGCTTACTATTTTGAAGTAGATGTAATTGTGGAAAAGTCCTATCTTTCCCTGACAAGAAACTCCCCTGGCTGAGCCACAGGTGGAGTTGGCACCCGAGTTAGTGTACCTGCGCCCTCAGTCCTGTCCCCACCCCTGGTTTGCTCTATGCCCCTGAACATGAAAGTCAGCTTTGGAGCTGATGATGCCAATATGGGTGGATCCAACAAGAATGCTTTTCTGCCAGCTTCAAGTGAGAGGCATGGTGGGACTGCTTCTTCCAGACGCCCCAGCTCACTTTTTCCGCCCACACCTGGGGCCTCAGATCCAGGAGCCACAATGGCGGCTAGAGTTCCAGCCAACACGTCTGCTTTGCAAAGAGCAGGTGAGGGATGTGGTGAGCAAGAAGAGCCAAGGACCTGTCCCAGCTACGCAGGAGAGACTCCCAAGGCTGCCACACACACTCGCCACTCTCCTCCCCTCCCTCAACACCCTGCTGCAGAGGAGCTGGCAAGGGCCGTCTCTGTTGCAGCTAAAAAATCTGTAACCAGGAAAGAGGGCAGAGGGCCAGCAGGGCCAGACCTCCCTCCCCTGCTTCTTGGGCTGGCGGACCACCAAGGTCTTTCCAGCTTTAAAAATTCGTGGGCTTGTGATGGAGTGACATCTTCCTCAACAGAATATCATTGAAATGTTCAGGGCCGGCTGAGCCCCAGTGGTGTAGTGGTTGTGCGTGGGACTGCGGCCCACTGGGATGGAGGTTCGATTCCAGCTCCACGGAGCAAAGGCTGGGCCTCTTACTCCCACCACCTGAGGGCAGTGATGCCAAAAAAAAAAAAAAAAAAAGAAATGTCCAGGGCCACTCAGGCTGTGCTGCATGAGACCAATCCTGTGCCACTGCACTGACCTTACATGGAGCACGAATCCCCCCACCTAATCTAGGGGATTACGGCTGCACTTCTTCTGAGACTTCTGCTGAAGCCCTGGACACTCCCAGGGCTGTCACTTCCCGTGGGTAACATAGGATCTGCCAAGTCTGCCTCTGTTTTCACTCAGAAGTTAAGCCTATGCTGTCTGTGGCACTTACATAATCTCCTTGAGAAAAGGGTGGAGTCTAGCGTGTTAAGCGGGTCATAGTCAATAATGCCTCTGGGTGACCATGGCCTTCTCCTGAGGATTCTGGGAACTCCTGTCTTCCTCCCTGGAGGTGGGGCACTCTCTCTGCTTCATCTTCCTGCTGACAAGCCACAGGGAGCCATGCTGATGGAGCCAGAGCCCTGGAGTTGGAGGAGCCACATGGAGACCCACGCCAGCGCTGAGATGCTTCCACCGCCACTGGATCCACAAGACTTTCCACCTACCACCCTGTGATCTTCCTGCATTCAGTTTCATTGCATGTGTTGCTTATGCCTGAAGAGGAACTTTTAGACTGGTATCTGACATATGTGCTAATATCAGACTTAGGAACTCGATCTGGACTGGGCTAGAATGTTTTCATAATATACAATTGCGCTTTTAAATAAAGCTCTTGCTTATAGACATATGATTGTCTCTGAATTTGTTTCTCTAGTCTACTTGATCTTAGCTAGCTAAGACCACCCATACACTGTCTTGGCTATCTACAACTACCACAAGTGGGTGACTTCAATAAGCAGAAGTTTATTTTCTCTGAGCTGAGGAGGCTAGAAAGTCTGAATTCAGGTTGCCAGCTCAAGGGAGGGCTTTGTCTCCATCTGTTCTAGAGCCAGGCCCTTGCCTCTTCTGAGCTTCTATTGCAGGGCTATCTTGTGGCCAGCATCTCCCTTCTGCTGAAGCCCTGGACACTCCCAGGGCTGTCACTTCCCGTGGGTAACATAGGATCTGCCAAGTCTGCCTCTGTTTTCGCTCAGAAGTTAAGCCTATGCTGTCTGTGGCACTTACATAATCTCCTTGAGAAAAGGGTGGAGTCTAGCGTGTGTCTTGCATGTGTCTAATCCCTTTTCTACCTCAAAAGAGATCGATTTTAAAAACACCCTATACAAATATTGTCTCATGGGATTATAATCATAAGATGTATAGCACACTCTTTTGTGTGTGTGTGTGGGGGGGGCACAATGCAATCCGTAACACAACCCAGCTAAACTCAGCACTTGATGGTCACAAGTGACTTCAAACCCCTTTGCCACAAGCCTGTGTGGTCATGAGGTGTTGATGGGGTCAGGTATCAGGCATCAAAGACTCAAAACAAAACAAATGAAAAGCATATCAATGGAAATGAGAGGGCGAGCAGAGTGGAGATCCAAAGTCCATCAGTGGTCAGTTGGACACCCCGTCAGGACAGTCACAAGGAAGGGAAGAGCCAGTCGGGGTGCAGTATAGTACCGATGAAACACAGAACTTTCCTCCAGCTCTTTGATGCCTTCCTACCCCCCACTTCCACACCCCAATTCTATCTTACCAATCTGGCTAGACCAGAATAGGTATACTGGTACAGATAAGAGCTCGCAGCACAGGGAATCCAGAACAGACAAACCCCTCAGGACCAATAAGGGGAGCAGCGATACTAGGAGGGGTGGAATAAGGAGGAACTGATTACAATGATCAACATATGGTCCTGATCCCAGGGGGATGGACAGGAGAAAATTGGATGAAATGGGATAGCAGTTGGTGTAAAACATAACAAAATAATAATTTATAAATTATCAAGGGAGGAGGGAAGGGGGGAAAGGAGGTGCTGATGCCAGGGGCTAAGTAGAAAGAAAATATTGTGGAAAAGAGGATGACAACATATGTAAAGGTGTGTTTGATTCTGTATATATGTATATATGTATATATGATCTGTAAGAGTCCTCAATAAAATAGAATTAAAAATTAAAAGCAAAACCCCCTCTAACCCCTGTGCCTCAGTTTCCTCATTGGCTGCATGACAGTGGAGCCCGGCATTTCTGACCCAATACTTAACTTTCTACAATCCCCTCTCTGGGTCTGGCCTGTCTCCCCAACTCTTGGCTTTCAGCACCCTGCCCTCAGTGCCTGTCTCAGGCACCAGAGGAGTGTGTGAGACCTGCCCCAGTGCCTGCCAGCCACCCCTACCAGGATCGGGAGGAGTGAAGACCTCCTTGTCTCATCCCCATCCGTTTCCACGACCTCAGCCAGCCACCTCATGGGAGAAACAGTTCATGGAGGGCATCCCCAGAATGAGAGAATTGTTCTCCTTCCTTTGGGAAGGGAGGAAGCCATGAGCGGGGAATAACAGGAAGCCAGCCCCTCACCCGGCAGCAACAGGGAAGCAGGGTCTGGGACCCCTAAGGCCTGGCCAATTTTCCAGCTCTCAGTTCCCGCCCTGCTCCTATGGCTTCCAGGGCCCATGAACTCAGAGGAAACACCAGCCCAGATCAACGATGAGGACAAGGACTTACTCAGAGAGCCTCCAAGGCCTGGCCCACAACTCCCTGCCCACATAGCTGAGGGGAACAAGAAGAGACCTTCACAGGGGCTGGTGCAGAGACCAGCAGTGGGACCTGTGTTTGCCTCACATCTTTTGGTGGTTCCAGTCATTGGTCAGTGCAGAGGTCCTGGAAGACTGCCTGGAGGAAGGGACCTGGAATGGTGCTGCCCAGCAGAGCTCTGCTTTAGTGGGAATGTGCTCAGGGAGGCACAGAAGTTTTATGCTGCCACAGAAGGCTCTCAGCCCCTGAGATGTGGTCCAAATGGCGGGGAGTCCCAGAACATTCAAGGTTGTTTCATTTGCATGAGCTGTGTGGCTCCCGGCGACTGCCCTGGATGCTTGGCTGTGCAGGCCTCGGGGCCTGGAGATGACTAGGAGAGGGTGATGCTGCAGGTGCCAGTGACACCTTTGGCGCCAGGCAAGAGCTTGTTAAGCCCTTTGCCCTTCCTGTGGGCCATTTGGGTGGGAAGCGCATTCCTCCGCCGGCCGGGGAAGGCTGATGTGAGGCTGCAGGAACGTGGCCCCTGCCCCTCTGTCAGTCTCTGGTTTCCTCTCCGTCGTTGTCTCTGCAGCTAGCAGGGCAGTACTGATCCCCCGCAGGAACCCAGGTGGGCGGTGTCCGGCCCAGGGCTGAGTGGAGGAAGGCTAGCAGGCCAGCAGCTGGGCCAGGGGAACTGCATTCCAAGCCTGACTGGTCCCTACCAGGAAGCCAGCCAAGCGTTGGCCTCTCCCCCACCATGGTCAACCCAGATTCTCCCCCTAACGCCCTGCCAGAGCAAGGTTAGCTGGGAAGAAGCGGGATCTCACAGGCTTGGCCACGGTTACCCGGAGGGCCATTTGTGTATTCAACAAACTAGACCCGAGTCCCGAACGTGTACTCAGTGCTGCTGGCCCAGAGCTTGCAGGCCACAGCCGACCAGAGGAACTCGGGCTCTGGAGGTGGGGTTGGGGAGGCAGCAGGGGCTTGAGGATGGAAAGCAGCCTGGGGGAGGTGAGAGGCGAGGGTGTAAAAGGACGATCAGAAGCAGGAGAAGCCCTGTGAGCGTCCCCTGATTAACTCGGGGATGAAAGGGTCCCTACACTAGGGGGTCAGTGAGCACTAGCTCATCAAGGATCAAACCATCCACAGTGGAGTCCCAAACCCATGGTCACTGAGTGGACTTTCACACACAGCGACCGCATTTAGGGTTTCCAGGCTCTGCAGACCTGTAAGGGAACAGAGAGTCTCATCTTTCTTTTGCTGAGCGGCTGGTGGAATGTGAACCACCTACTAAGGAATACTGACAGTTCCGTGGACTGCCAGAAGAAAGAGTCCAGCCAGAGGGCTCCTGATGAGCAGAGATAGCGAGAGATTGATATTATTATTGAGTAAGTAGCATGCCCCTTGTGGCTCCATGTTATTTAGGAAAACAGGAAGATAAGCTGTCAAACTTATCTGCTGTCATCGTGATGCTTTCCCCAAGAAGCAGGGCAGGTGACAAACTCAAGGAACCCAACATCTTGCACGAATTTCTTAGCAACCATTCTGCCAGTTCCCATTATGGACCGAGAGAGACACTCTCAGGGCACACTTTCCTGGCCCGGGCCCTTTGATGCGGTGGCTTCACCTGGTCTCCACCACACTGGCTTTCTCCGTCCTCCTAGTGGTCCCTTATGCTCTTAGCAGCTCCTCTTCTTCCCAACCTTAGTGTGCCAGTGCTCCAGGCGTATCCTTAAGGCACTGCCGTGTTAGCACTCATGACTTCCGCACCTACACACCGGCCATGTGCCAAGGAGCAAGCTGACCTCTCATCCAGGCATGTCTCCCAGGCGCCAAACCCACTCTTTTGATTCTTACTTGAATGTCTAAAAGCTCAGACTTGATGAACACAAATTACATTTCTTACCTCCCCAGAACCGGCCTTGTCCAAAGCCTGCCTGCTCTTGGCACATATCGGGTCCACTTCTCGGCTCAGTACAAGGCTTCCCGTGTCCTGTCCCATTCTCACCGATATGGTATCAGAGCCTAGCCTGGCCTCTCCGCTTCCACTGCTGCCGGCCTGGCCAACCAGCAGATCTCAGCTCGAACATCTCACCGAGTTTGCCGTATCCCTGCCTCCTTCTCACCCGGCTCTTCTGGCACCAGCTAATGGTGCCCAGTGGGGCACTCACAGCCACTTCCGATCCCCATCTGGGGCTCCGTCTCCACCCACACAACCCCTGGACTCTCCTTCAAGAGTGAGCACAACCCCGGGGGCTGGATGGGGACTGGGCATCTGCCTCAGCTGGTCCGAACAAAAACCAAACCAACAAATAGTGGGCCTACATGTGTCTTCTCTTTCCAGCCAGCCCTGACTGATGGACATCACCCGGGACAACGGACACAAGTCGTGCAAGGCCTGGGTAAAAAGAGTCCTCCCACAGGAAACAGAAGTATGAGCTGGACAGTGGGCAGCTCACACTAAGACCCCAGCCCCTCCGTGTGAGAGAAAGCCATAAGAAGTACCAGGGCCCTCAGACTGGACGTGGGCAACATCTGGGCCTCAGCCATGTGTCCACCAATGAGCTGGTCCGCACCGGGGTCCTGGTGAAGAGATCAGTTGCATCAGACTCGCTGAGAGCAGACTGTACTGGCAGTTGTGTGTGTGGCCCACCATGCACTGCCACTGGGTCACAAGGAGGAGGCCACACCGCAGCTGGTTTCAAATCAGGAAAGGTGTATGTCAGGGTTGTATCTTTACACCATACTCATTCAATCTGTATGCAGAGCAAATCACCAGAGAAGCTGGGTTATAGGAAGAAGAATGCAGCATCAGGATTTGAGGAGGTCTTATTAACTTGCAATATGCAAGATCACACAATCTTGCTGAAAGTGAGGGTTTTTGTTTTTAAAATAATTTTATGGAGGATTCTTATCATTCTTATCCATTGTGTCAAGCATATTTATACATATGCTGCCATCATCCCTTTAAAAACATTTTTTAATTGAGATCATTTTATTGGGGGCTCTTACAGCCCTAATAGCAGTCCATACATCAATTATCAAGCATATTTGTACATATGTTGTTACCATTATTTTCTAAGCTTGGCTTTTTTGAGCCCTTGAGTGAGGAGGGTGTGAAGTAACTCACTGATGAAGATCAGGATTGCATGGATTTGGCAGGGGTTACAATTCAGTGTAAAGAAGACTGGAAACCTCGCAGTTGATCTCATAGGTCAGATTATGATAAATGAAGAAAAGTTTGAGGTTGTCAGGAATTTTATCTTGCGTGGATCCCCAAGCAGTGCTCCTGGAAGCAGCATGTGAGAGATCAAATGACAAGCTGCACTGGGCAAATCTGCTGGATGAGTCCTCTGTAGCGTGTTGAAAAGCAGGGAGGTTACTTTGAAGACTAAGGAGTGCCTCACGCCAACCCATGGTCTTTTCAATTTCATATGCATGTACAAGTTGGACGTTATGGGCTGAGCTCCAGGGGTAGAGTGGCTGTGCGCGGGACGACGGCCCACTGGGTTGGAGGTTCAAATCCAGCAGCAGCTCTCCAGGAGCAAGGCTGGGCCTCCTACTCCCACCACCAGAGGGCAGTGATGCCCCCCCCCCCAAAGTTGGACGTTAAATAAGGAAGACAGAACCAATGCATTTGAATTACGGGGCTGGAGGAGAATACTCAGTGCACCATGAACTGCCAGAAGGACATCTTGGAAGAAGTACAGCCAGAATGCTCCTTAGAAGCAGGGAGGGTGAGACCTCATCTCACATACTGGCATGTTGTCAGAAGAGACCAGTCCCAGAGAAGAACACCATGCTTGGCAGAGGGCGATGGAAGAAAGGAAGGCCTTGACAAGAGGGGCGGACACAGTGGCTGCAAGGGGCTCCGGCATGGGAACAATGAGGAGGATGTGGATCACTGGGCAGGGTTTCATTTTGGGGCGCACAGGGTCAGAACTGACTTGATGGCACCTAGAGACACCATGGCTAACAAACCAGCTGCTCCCCATCTCGACCCCCAGATAAAAATGGGCACTCTAATGCCCTTCTTATGGGTGATGATCACTGCTAAGCATAGCTGTGAGACTCAGGAACTGAGCGGACAAAGAAATTCCTGCTGATGTTAGCGAGATGGACATCTTTGGTGACTTTTTACTTACTTCCTGTGAGTAACAAGTCACCCTCCAATTTAAAAAAAATATTTATTTTTGCATTTTTGTGTGTGGTATCATAGCTCTGGTGGGAGTGGGAAGCCCAGCCTTGCTCCTGGAGAGCTGCTGCTGGATTTGAACCGTCAGCCCTCTGGGCCGCATTCCTGCATACAACCACTGTGCCACCAGAGTTCGGCCTGTTCTCCAATTTTTTAAACAGTTTTATTGGCATGTAATTACAGATCATTACAATCCAAGAGTTCAATCACATCGAGAAGAGTTGTACAATCATCGCAATATTTTAGAAGTTTCTTCTTTCTTGTACTCTTTATTAGCTTCCCATTTCCCCCATCCTCCCAGCCATAACCCCCAAAACATTAATCCAGTTAGTCTCTCTAGTTTTGCCTATCCTAGATTTCATATATAGAAAAATGTGCAATCCCCCCCAAAACATGTAACAAAGTATAATACATAAAACCTCAATCAAAAAGCAGGAAATATTAAAAATTAGAAATTTTAAATGAGTCTACAAGGAGATCAAATAACATCATCTTAAATTTTAGCCAAATCTACTTTCTAATGCACTTTGCCATGATAGCAAGGCTATTCACATTCTAGTCTATGTATGGTCAGGGGATTCACCGGGATGTATCCATGTGTGTTTCTCCTCCACGTCTTTGCTTTAACTAACTTTAAAATGGGGCTGAGCCCTGGTGGCGTAGTGGTTGTAGTGGGACTGCGGTCCACTGGGTTGGCAGTTCAAATCCAGCAGCAGCTCTCCAGGAGCAAGGCTGGACCTCCCACTCCTTCCAGGGGGCAGTGATGCCCCCCCAAATAACTTTAAAATGAGTCAAAAGCAAGGTCAAATGATATATTTTACCCTGAGTACATCTGTTATAATTGACTTTACAAGACTATTCATGTCCCTTGACTCTGGTCAGAAGGGATTCACCAGAGGCTTAATATATGTGTGGACCCTGCAAATGGATTTTTGGGCTTCAATTGTCTTCCATAGCATTCTATAAACTATGTGTTCAGAATTTACGCTCTAACACCATTCCCTCCTATGGATTTGGATTTTATTATTTACAGTCCTTGGATCACACAAACTGGTGTGCTTCTTTCATCTGGGATTAGCTGCCACCTTTCTTGGACGGCTGCTTGTTTGAAGACAAGCCTTTAACACCTCAGACACTATTCTTTCTGATGGGTAGGCGCTATCTTTTTCTTTACCACACTTTGCTATGGCCCCTGTACCTTCAGTGATCTCTTCATGAGAGCAAAAAGCAGGGCTATGTCACACCAACCAATTAATTGTTCTTGGATTCGGGCTAGAATTAAATGGGAGCCCCAACTCCATTCACATGTCCATAAATCATCCTCAAATTAGCCTAACACAACCACCATTTTAATTTCTCATTTGGGTGGGCCTCAAGTGGGTGCTCTGCTGCTGTGGGCTTCACTTCTGCCAGAGAGCTGGCTGGTCTGAGCGTTCTTATACTCAGACACATTCCAGAACTTTGACCAGCAGATTGTTTAAACCACTGGGAAACCAGAACTCCAAAGCAAGATGGGCGTCGATTCTAGGAGCAAGAAAATAGACATCACAGGCTGAGCCCCAGTGGCGTAGTGGTTGTGCGTGGGACTGCGGACCACTGGGATGGAGATTCAATTCCAGATCCACAGGAGCAAAGGCTGGGCCGCCTACTCCCACCACCTGAGGGCAGTGATGCCCTCCTCCCCC